>PVIY010038581.1:0-23799 GCA_004026745.1 Myrmecophaga tridactyla | reverse complement strand
TGAGAGAACCTTCTCGACCAAAGGGGGAAGAGTGAAATGAGACTAAGTGTCAATGGCGGAGAGATTCCAAACAGAGTCGAGAGGTTATCCTGGAGGTTATTCTTATGCATTAAGTAGATACCACCTTGTTGCTCAAGATGTAGCAGAGAGGCTGGAGGGAACTGCCTGAAAATGTAGAGCTGTGTTCCAGTAGCCATGTCTCCTGATGATGACTGAACAATGATATAGCTTTCACAATGAGACTCTGCGTATGTGGAAACCTTGTGTCTGATGCTCCTTTCAGCTACTATATCAACAAAAGAGTAGAACATATGGAATAAAAATAAATAATAGGGGGAACAAATGAAAAAATAAATTTAGTTTGAAATGCTAGTGATAAATGAAAGCAAGGGGTAAGGGGTATGGTATGTATAATCTTTTTTTTCTCTATTATCGTTTTATTTCTTTTCCTGATGTCTTTTTATTTCTTTCTCTAAATCGATGCAAATGTTCTAAGAAATGATGAATATGCAACTATGTGATAATATTAAGAATTACTGATTGTATATGTAGAATGGAATGATATATTAATGTTCTTTTGTTAAGTTTTTTAATTAATAAAAAAGTTTAAAAAAAAAAATGGGCCAAGGATTTGAATAGACATATCTCCATGGAGGACATACAAATGGCCAATAAGTATATGAAAAGATGCTCAATGTCATTAGCCATTAGAGAAATGCAAATTAAAACTACAATGCAATACCACTGCAAAAAAAAATAGTTGGAGAGTTCAATATAATATTCTTATCAATGGATAGAATATCTAGACAGAGGATCAGTAAGGTAAATAAAACCATAAATGAACTAGATTTAACAGACATTTACAGAAATTACATCGCACAACAGCAGGAAACACATTTCTGTCAAGTACTCATGGATCATTCTTCAGGATAGACCACAAGTTGGGGATACAGAGAAAGTTTCAATAAACTTAAAGTGATTGAAATTATATAAGACATTTTCTCAGATCATAATGGAAGAAAGTTGGAAATCAATGACAGGAGGAAGGCCGGGAAATTTACGAATATATAAAGGCTAAACAACACCCTCTTTTTTTTTTATATATTCATATTGACAAATCTTCATAAACATACATTCCATACATGGTATATAATCAGTGGCTCACAATATCACCACATAGTTAAACAACACACTCTTAAACAACCAATAGGTCAAGGAAGAAATTATTAGAGAAACCAGTTGTGAAAAGACAACAATAAATTTAGGAAAATTTATTGCCCTAAATGCCTATATTATAAAAGAAGAAAGAAGAAAAATCAAGGAATTAACTTCACCTGGAGGAACTAGAGAAAGAACAGCAAATTAACCCCCAAGGCAAACAGAGGAAAGAACGAAGATTAGAGCAGAAATAAAAGAAACTGATAACAGAAAAACAATAGAGAGAATCTAAACCAGAAGAATGTTCTTTAAGAATATTAATAAAATTGATGGACCCTTAGCTAGCCTGACAAAAAAGAGAGAAAGGATGCAGATAAATAAAATCAGAAATGGGAGAGGGAGCATAACTACTTGCCCCACAAAAATAAAGAAGATAATGAGAGAGTACTATGAACAACCATATACTACTAAACTAGGCAATGTAGACAAAAGGGACTACTTCCTAGTAAAGCATGAAAAACCAACATTGACTTGAGAAGAAATAAGTGACCTCAAGAAACCAATCACAAGTGAAGAGATATAATAAGTCATCAAGAAGCTCCCTTTTGATCAATGAAAGGGAGGGGTAAGGGGTATGGTATGTATAATCTTTTTTTTTCTGTTTTCGTTTTATTTATTCTTCTGTTGTCTTTTTATTTCTTTTTCTGAATTGATGCAAATGTTCTAAGAAATGATCATGAGGATGAATATGCAACTATGTGATGATATTGTGAATTACTGATTATGTAGAACGGAATGATCATATGAATGTTTTTGTTTGTTCAATTTTTTTAAATTAATAAATAAAAAATTCAAAAGAAAGCTCCCTTTTGTGTGGATAACACAATATTGTAAGTACAGTGAACAAAGCTGAGTGTACATATACCTCATATATTTGAGGGCTGGAGGGCTGGGGCATGTATGACTACAAGAAGGAAGATAGAGAATAAGGACTGGGATAGTATAGCATAGCAATGCCTAGAGTGGGCAATGATGATAATTAGATGTACAAATATAAGAATGCATTTGCATATGGAAGAACAAATGAGTGTCAGTACTGGTGGGTGTTGAAAATGGGATGGTATACAGAAAAAATACTATCAATGCAAGCTAGGGTCCATAGTTAACAGTAACATTGTAATATGTTTCCATTGAATGTAACAAAAGCCATATGCCAAACCTAAATGCCAGTAAGTGGAGGATATGGGGGAGAGGTATGGGATTCTCTGTGGAAGAAATGGAAATGTCCTCATATAGATTGTGGTGGCAAAGGTATGGCTATGTGATTATACCAGGAATCATTAATTTTTTTACTTAGCTTGGATTGTATGATGTGTGAATAAATCTACTTAAAAATGAACAGAGATACGAGTGCTGGAGAAAATGTGGAGAGGGAGATGTACCTATTGACTATTGGTAGGGAAGCAGAGTGATACAGCCTCTCTGGAGAACAGTGTGATGGCTACACAGGAAGCTAGGCATGGGATTCCCGTATCATCCCTGCTATCCTGTAGTTAGGTATATACTTGGAAGAGCTGAGAGTGGGAACATGAATGGATATTTGAACACTGGTGTCAGTGTTCATGATTTGCGCTGGATGGAGGTGGCCTAAGGATACAATGACTGAGGGATGAAAGGGAGAACTGTGGTATATACATACAACAGACTATTGAGCAGCTGCAAGAAGGAATGAAGTTGTGAGGAATGCAATTAGGTGAATGAACCTTGAGGACAGTATGTTGAATGAAATGTCAGATATAAAAAGACAAATATTATCATGCCTCACTCATATGGAGTACCTATAATATACAAACTTGGAGAATTGAAGTCAAGATCTTGGGTTATCAGATTGGGGCTTATGGTAAAAGGCCCTGGATTGTAAGTTCTTACAGCAGTCACATCTATTCCAGAGTTGTAACTGGTATTTCTAAATTCTGAGATACTGAGCTATTTCTGTATAACCTGGTTGTTCCCTAAAACTTCAGGTATTTATGTGACACCTGAGACTCAGAGTTAGAGCTCTGAAGCTATGAAAGTCATCATTACTCCATACAGCAAATGTTTGAAAAATTGATTAGACTTCAACTAGAGATATGAATGAAGCTGATCTGGATAGGACTAAGGTAAATCAGAATACAGACCAAAGATATATGGTCTGTATTTTAAAATTTCAACTTCTGTGTGACACCAAAGGAAGGGATGTTTCTTTGATGCGAAGCTTATATTTTGGGTAGCACATTATCTAATTTAACTGATACGGTCTCTTTATTTGAATACCCGTAATTATGTGGATTCTTGAATAAGATGTGAGATGTTGGTTTGTATGTTAGTGTGATACATCCCAGAGTAATTTGGAAGAGAATAAAAAGTATTTGTGAAGTCCCTTTGGGGGATTGGGAAGAAAGGAGGAAATAGTAAACTTCCCCATCTGGGGCATTCTTGATATTCTCACAAGTGGTAGGAACAACCAATTCAATAGTCTGAACCCTCAATCTTGGGTTTTACCCCTATGAAACTTACTCCTGCAAAGAAGCTAAGCTTTTAAAATTATGCCTAAGAGCTGCCCCTGAAGAACCTCTTTTGTTACTTATAGATGGCCTCTCTCTCTAAGCCAGCTTGACAGGTGAACTCAGTGCCCTCCCCCCTCTGTAGGACATAACTCCCAGGGGTATAAATCTCTCTGGCAATGTGGGATATGACTCCCAGGGATGAGCTGGGTCCCAGCATCATGGGATTGAGAAAGCCTTGACCAAAAGGGGGAAGAGAGAAATGAGATAAAATAAAGTTTCAGTGACTGGGAGATTTCAAACAGAGTCTAGAGGTTATCCTAGAGGTTATTCTTATGCATTATATAAATCCCTTTTTAGTTTATGGTGTATTGGAGGGGCTAGAGGGAATCACCTGAAACTGTTGAACTGTATTCCAGTAGCCTTGATTCTTGTAGATGATTGTATAACTATATAGCTTTTACAGTGTGACCATGTGATTATGAAAACCTTGTGGCTGATGCTCCTTTTATCCAGGTATGGACAGCTGAGTAAATAAGGGCACAAAGTAAATAAATAATGGGAGGTTAATAAGGGGTTAAAAAATTGGGTGCATAGCAATACTAGTGGTCAATAAACAGAATAAGGGTGTGCCAATTTGAAAAGATTTGTGTACCCTAGAAAGGCCATGCTTAATCGTAATGCAATCTTGTGGAGACAGCTGGAGAGACGCCTGGAGAGAAAGCTGCCAGACATCACCATTGTTCTAGTTTGCTAGCTGCTGGAGTGCAATACACCAGGAACAGAATGGCTTTTAAAAAGGGGAATTTAATGAGTTGCTAGTTTATAGTTCTAAGGCCGAGAAAATGTCCCAATTACAACAAGTCTATAGAAATGTCCAATCAAAGGCATCCAAGGAAAGCGATGAAGTTCAGGGTTTCTCTCTCAAGTGAGAGGCACATGGCAAACACAGTCAGGGCTTCTCTCTGCTGGAAGCGCACATTGCAAACATGGCATCGTCTGCTAGCTTTCTCTCCTGGCTTCCAGTTTCATGAAGCTCCCCGGGAGGCATTTTCCTTCTTCATCTCCAAAGGTTGCTGGCTGGTGGACTCTGTTTCGTGGTGGTGCAGCATTCTCTGCTCTCTCTGAGTCTCCCATTCACCAAAATGTTTCCTCTTATAGGGCTTCAGTAAACCAATCAAGACCCACCCAAATGGGTGGAGACATGTCGTCACCTAATCCAGTTTAACAACCACTCTTGACTAAATCACATCATCCAGGGAAATGATGTGATTACAGTTTCAAACATACAGTATTGAATAGGGATTCTTCTACCTTTATGAAATGGGATTTTGATTAAAACATGGATTTTCTAAGGGGCATACTTCCTTTCAAACCAACACAACCATGTTCACCATGTGCCTTTCCAGTTGAGAGAGAAACCTTGAACTTCATCAGCCTTCTTGAACCAAGGTATCTTTCCCTGGAAGCCTTAGATTGGACATTTCTATAGCCTTGCTTTATTTAATTTGGATATTTTCATAGTCTTAGAACTGTAAACTAGAAACTTAGAAATTCCCTTTTTAAAAAGCCATTCCATTTCGGGTATATTGCATTCTGGCAGCTAGCAAACTGGAACATAGGGGTATGGGATGTATGGGTTTTTTCTTTTTATTTCTTTTTCTGGAGTAATGGAGATGTTCTAAAAAAGTGATCATGGTGATGAATATAACAACTATGTGATGATATTATGAGCCATTGATTGTAAACTTTGTATGTATGTGGAGATATCACAATAAAAATATTTTTTTAAAAATGTTATTACAGAATAGATTTCAGAGTTTATTAGGGGTTACTATTCCACTATTTCAGGTTTTTCCTTCTAGCTGCTCCAAAATACTAGAGGCTACAATAAATATTAGTATAATGATTCAGCAGTCATACTTGTTTGTTAAATCCTGTTTTCTTTGTTATAACTCCTTCTTCTTTGATCCTTCTCCCAGTCTGTAGGGATGTTTAGGTAATTCTTGTTCTGGCTTTTTCATGTTGAGAAGGTCTGTCAACACTAGAGGATAGGGGGATGTAATTAGTTGATAATCTTGGAGAGCCTGGCCCCACTGCGTTTCAGGATTTATTTGGTGTAGGAGCCCTCTGGAAATTATAGGTTCCAAGAAAGCAGACTTTGTGCATGAAACTTTTTTATAGAGTTCCAGAGAACGTCTTTTTCTTGCTCAGGTGTGGCCTCTCTCTCTAAGCCAGCTCCTCAGGTGAATTCACTGCCCTCCCCACTTCGTGGGACATGACTCCCAGGGGCTTAAATCTCTCTGGCAGCTTGGAACAGGATTCCTGGGTGTATTCCTGGACTTGACATAGTGGGATTGAGAAAGAGTTCTTGACCAAAAGGGGGAGGAGAAATAAAACAAAATAAAATTTGACTGGCTGAGAAATTTCACATAGAGATGAACAGTCATTTTGGAGGTTGTACTTATGCAATATATAGATATCTCTTTTCAGTTTTTTGGTGTATTGTAGCAGCTAGAGGGAAATACCTGAAACTGTTGAACTGTAATTCAGTATCCTTGGTTCTTGAAGATGATTGAATAACTATAGAGCTTTGAGATTGTGACCATGAGATTGTGTAAATCTTGTGACTGACACAAGATTTACCCTTTATCCAGTGTATGTACAGATGAGTGAGGAAAAAAAAAGACAAAAAATAATAGTAGGGGGAAGGTAGGGTATGGGATGTTTTGGGTTTTCCTTTTTACTTTTATTTGTTGTTTTTTTGAGTAAAGAAAATGTTCAAGAGTTGATTGTGATAACAAATGCGCAGCTATATGATGATACTGTGAACCACTGATTGTACAATTTGGATGATTATGTGGCATGTGAATATATAATATAGTAATAAAATTACACTAAAAACAATCAGTAATTCACTGTATTAAACTAAAAGAAGGAGAAAAAACATTTCACAAAATCCAACTTAAAAAGGAGCTTCCTCAGTATGATAGAGTGCATCTATGAAAAATATACAGCTAACGTGATACTTAATGGTGAAATACTCAATTCTTGCATCTTTGAACAGGAACGAGGAATAGATGTTTACTATCACGACTTGTTTTTGACATGTACTTAAGGTTCTCGCCAGTGCAATAAAGGGGTGGTGAGGAGAAGCAATAAAAGGCAGACCGATTGAAAAGAAAAAATAAAATTGTTTTCCCTTCTGCAGAGGGAAGCTTCATGTACATAGAAAATCCTGAGGAATCTACAAAACTAGAACTAATAATTGAATTTAGGAAGGTTGCAGTATACAAAGTCAGTCCAAGAGCAATCTGAAACAGAAATTAATAAAAAACATTTTATTTAGGATAATGTTTCAGTTTGCTAAAGCTGCAGAAATGTGATTAGGAGAAATGGATTGGCTTCTACAAAGGGGATTTATTAGCTTACAAATGTACGGTTTTAATGCCATGAAAATATCCAAATTAAGGCTTCCAGAGAAAGATTCCTTGACTTTGAAGAAAGGCTGACAGCATTTGGATCACCTTTGTCAGCTGGGAAAGCATGTGACTGGCATCTGTTGGTTCTTGCTCCTGGTTCATTGCTTTTAGCTTCTGATTCCAGTGGCTTTCTCTTTAAGCATCTGTGGGTCCTCACTTAGCTTCTCCGGGACAAACTCTGGATTTTGTCTCTTAGCTTAGCATCTCCAAATGTCTGTCTCTCCAAAATGTCCCTCTCCAGTAACCAGATTAAAACTCACCTTTAATTGGTTGGGTCACATCTCCATGGGAACAACCTAATCAAAACACCCTGCCTACAGTTGGGTGGGTCACATCACCATGGAAACAACCTGATCAAAAGATCCCACCCATAATATGTCTGCGCCCATAAGACTGTATTAAAAGAGCATGGCTTAAAACTCACTGCCCTCCCCCTGTCTACATGGGACATGACTCCCAGGGGTGTGGACCTTCCTGGCAACATGGGACAGAAATCCTAGAATGAGCTGCAACTCAGCATCAAGGGATTGAGAAAACCTTCTCGACCAAAAGGGAGAAGAGTGAAATGAGACAAAATAAAGGGTCAATGGCTGAGAGATTCCAGAGTCAAGAGGTTATCCTGGAGGTTATTCTTACACATTAACTAGATATCACCTTGTTAGTCAAGGTGATTCTTGAAGATGATTATATAATCATCTTGATTATATAATCTTGAAGATGATTATATAATGATACAGCTTTTACAATGTAACTGTGATTGTGAAAATCTTGTGTCTGATGCTCCTTTTATCTACCTTATCAACAGGCAGATAAAACATATGAAATAAAAATAAATAATAGGGGGAACAAATGTTAAACCAAATTAAATTTAGTAGATTGAAATGCTTGTGATCAGTGGAGGGGTAAGGAGTATGGTATGTATGAGTTTTTTTGTTTTTATTTTTTTTTCTGAATTGATACAAATGTTCCAAGAAATGATCATGAGGATGAATATGCAACTATGTGATGATATTGTGAATTACTGATTATATTATATATAGAACAGACTGATCATATGTTAAAAATGTTTGTATTTGTTTTTATATTTAAAAAAAATTTTTTAATAAAAAAAGAGGAGCATGGCCTAGAAGGAAAGATAGACGATAAAGACTGAGATGGTATAATGTAAGAATGCTTAGAGTGTACAATGATGGTGACTAAATGTACAAATTAAAAAACGTTTTACATGAAGAAGAACAAAGGAATGTCAATGTTACGGGGTGTTGAGGATAGATGGTAATTCATATTTTAAAACTTTAACTGGGCGGGCCACTGTGGCTCAGCAGGCAGGAATGCTTGCCTGCGATGCTGGAGGACCCGGGTTCGATTCCCGGTGCCTGCCCATGTAGAAAAATAAATAAATAAAAACTTTAACTTATGTGTGAGACTAAAGCAAAAAAATGTTTATTTGGTACAAAATTTATATTTTGACTAGTGCATTTCCTAATATAACTTATATGGACAGTTTAATTGAATATCATAAGTACATGGTACCTTGAATAGAGCATGAGATTTTGTAGGTTTGTCCAGAATGACACCCTGATAAATCCCAGAGTGATTTGAACAGTGCATAAAAAATATTTGCAAAATCCCCTTGGGGGAATGAGGAGAAAGGGGGAAAATTCAGCTTCCCAATTTGAAAAATCCCTGATATTCTCACAAGCAGTGGGGACAACCAGATCAATAGGCTGAGCCCTCAAACTTGGAATTTGTTCCTATGAAACTTATCCCCACAAAGGACAGACTAAGCCTACTTAAAATTAGGCCTAAGAGTCACCCCCAGAGAACCTCTTTTGTTGCTCATATGTGGCCTATCTCTCTCTCTCAGCCAACATGACAAGCAAACTCACTGCCCTCTCCCTCTCTATGTGGGACATGACTTCCAGGGTGTAAACCTCCCTGGCAACATGGGACAGAAATCCTAGAATGAACTGGGATTCAACATCAAGGGATTGGGAAAACCTTCTCAACCGAAAGAGAAAAGAGAGAAATGACACAAAATAGTTTGTTAGTGGCTGAGAGATTTCAAACAGAGTTGAGAGGTTATCCTGGAGGGTTATTCTTATACATTTAATAGATACGCCCTTTTTAGTTTAAGGTGTATTAGAGAGGGTAGAGGGAAGTACCTGAAACTTTAAAGCTGCATTCTAGTAGCCATGTTTCTTGAAGATGAATGTATAATGATAAAGCTTTTGCAATGTGAACTATGTGATTGTGAAAACCTTGTGTCCGATGATCCTTTTATCTACAGTATAGACAGATGAATAAAAAATATGGATTAAAAAAATAAATAATGGGGGAACAAATATTAAAATAAATTGAGAAGATTGAAATACTGGTAAACAATGAAAGGGAGTGTTAAGGGGTATAGAAAAAAATAAGGGGACAAAGGTTAAAATCTGTTGAGTAGATGGACATACTAGTAGTCAGTGAGAGGGAGGGGTAAGGGGTATGGTGTGTGTGAGTTTTTTCTGTTTATTTCTTTTTTCTGGAGTGATGCAAATGTTCTAAAAAATGATCATGATGATGAATATATTACTATGTGATGATATTGTGAGCCATTGATTGCATACCATACATGGAATATTTGTATGTTAAGAATGTTCATGTTTGTATGTTGTTTTGGTTTGATAATACAAAATTTAAAAAAAAAAGAGCATGGCTTTTCTGTTGTATGTAACTGTTTTAAGCCAGAACAGATAAATCAAGGCATACCAAATACCCAGGGCTAAATTTGATTTTTTAAATGTGCAATACACTGAAAACTACAAAGCCTTGATTATGGATCAGAAGAGTCAGTATTGTTAAAATTTCATTATGGTATGATATAGTATAGTACTGGTATAAAGGTAGGCATACAGATCATTGAAAGAAAATAGAGGTCCAAAAATAGACCCAAATGTTTAGGGCCAATTATTTTTTTAAGTAAAATACTTAATTTTAGAGCTTTTTTACAGAAAAATTGAACAGAAAGTACAGAAAGTTCGCACATATGTCCCCCCATCTCCCATCTAGCACACAATATTTCCTATTATTAACATCTTACATTAGTGTAGTACATTTGTTATAATTGATGAACCAATTTTGATACGTTATTAACTAATATCTATAGTTAACATTAGGATTCACTGTATTGTGCAGTTCTATGGGTTTTGACAAGTATATTATGTTATGTGTATGGCATTACATTATCATACAGCATAGTTCCACTACCCCAAAATCTCCTTATTCCACCTATTCATCCCTCCCTTCCTCCCTCCAACCCCCTGGCAACCACTAATCTTTTTATTCTCCATAGTTTTGCCTTTTCCAGAATGTCACATAGTTGGATTCATATAGTATGTAGCCATTTTAAACTGGCTTCTTTCACTTAGCAGTATGCATTTCCGTTTCTGCCATGTCTTTTCATGGCTTGATAGCTCATTTCTTTTTATCATTAAGTTACATTCCATTGTACGGATATGGCATAATTTGTTTACCTATTCATGTGTTGAAGGGCATCTTGGTTGCTTCTAAGTTTTGGAAATTATAACTAAAACTGCTACAAACTTTTGTGTACAGGTTTTTATGTGCATATAACTTTTCAGTTTGTTTGAATAAATAGCAATAAGCATAGTTATTGGATCACATGGTAGGACTGTGTTTATCTGTATAAAAATCTACCAGACTGTCTTCCAAAGTAGCTGTATCATTTTACATCCCACTAGCAATTAATGAAAATTCCTGTTGTTCTACATGCTTGCCAGCATTTTGCATTCTCAGTGTTTGGATTTTAGGCCTTCTAATGGGTGTGTGTGTGTAGTGATTTGACAGTGTTGCCAAAGCATTTTGGTGAGTAAAGGATAACTTTTTAGCATATGGTACCTTAACAATTGGATAATTATATATTTTTTTAAATGAAGCTCCATCCTTACTTTATACTGTTAAAAAATGGACTCAGAATATATTATATTCTTACATATATGACTAAAACTACTAAATTCTAGAATAAAACCTAGGAGAAAATCAATGTGACCATATGTAAAGCAAAATTTCATAAATAGAGCACAGAAAGCACCAGATATTTTTAAAAATGGTAAATTTGATTTCACAAAAATAATGTGAAAAAAATTCTTCAACTCGCTGTTGAGAAAATGAAAAGGCAATATTGTTTAATTGTTTTTTTAAGAATATAACACCGTTGGTAGTTTTTTGGTTATTTTTATTAGTTTATTGTATGTCGAAGCCACATCAAGACTTGTACTTGAATGCTTCCACTAACTTTATTTGTAACAGTTAAAAATTGGATACAACCCAGATATTCCTCAACAGGTGAATGGATAGACAAATTTAATACTGCTTAGCAATAAAAATATGAACAATCTGTGTTATTGACAGACTTGTTGATTTTTGTTAAATTTTGGCAGTCTTTTGGTAGTGACATGATACGGCCTTGTTTAATTGGCATTTTCTTAATCATTATTTAAAAATGAACTTTTTTTTAAATTAGGTGTTTGGTTTTCCCACTTCCTCAAAGTCTGCCAAATTTTCTGTTGAATTATTTGTATTTCTTTTGGTTTATAATTATTTATATCTTTATCATGTATGTATGTTGTTATTTAAAAAAAAAAAACCCTTCCAAAGTGTGTTTATCTTTTAACTGTGTACATGGTGTTTTTGTTTCCATTTTTTTTTAATTTAAGAGAAGTTGTAAGTTTACATAGAAAGCATGCATAAAATACAGAGTTCCCATAAGCACTTATTTTGCATTAGTGTGGTACATTTGTTACAATTTTTGAAAAAACATTTTTATAATTGTATTATTAACTATCGTCCATTATTTACAATAGGATGCTCTGTGTTGTACAGTCCTGTTTTTTATTTTTATATTTTTATTCTGGTAATATATATGCAACCTAAAATTACCCCTCTTAACCACATTCACATATATAATTCAGTACTGTTATGTTCACAGTGTTGTGCTACCATCACCACCATTCATTACCAAAACTGTACAATCAACTCTAACAGAAACTGTACAATATAAGCATTATCTTCTCATTCCTTGCCCCCAGTCCACCCACCGATAACCTTTTTTCTACATTCTGACTCTGAGTTTGCTTATTGTAATTATTTCATATAAGTGAGACTATACAATACTTGTCCTTTTGTATCTGGCTTATTTCACTCAACCTAATGTCTTCAGAGTTCACCCATGTTGTTATAAATACCAGAACTTCATTCCTTTATGTGTGTGTGTGTGTGTGTGTGTATAGATTTTACTGTGATATATTTATCATATATTCCATCCAAATTATACAATCAGCATCTCACAGTATCATCACTTAGTTGTGCCATCATCATTGCACTCACTTTTCAACCATTTTCATTACTCCCAAAAGAAAATTATCAGCTAGACACACAAAAAAAAGCAAACCCAAAACACCTTTGTGGTATTGGTGTGATACTCCAGTTACTGTTGATGAAAGAATTTTTAGTTATTAACTGTTAACTATATAGTTTGCAGTAGATATTTTCCCCCATGTACTAACTCTTTGTACCAGTGTCGTACAGAATATCATTCCTTTCTACAGCTAAATAACAGTTCTTGTGTGTGTGTATACACAATGTATGTATATATTGATGGACACTTGGGTTGTTTCCATCTTTGGGCAATTGTGAATAATGCTGCTATGAACATTGTTGTACAGATAACTGTTAGAGTCCTTGCTTATAATTTTTTTGGTCATATACCTAGAAGTGGGATTACTGGGTCATATGGTAATTCTGTGCCTAACTGTCCAAGGAATAGCCAAACTGTCTTCCACAGCAGCTGCACCATTTTACATTCCCACCATCAATGAATAAGTCTTCCTGTCCACATCTTCTCCAACACTTGTTATTCTTTACTTTCCAGTAGCCATTCTAGTGAAATGGTATCTCATTGTCATTTTTATTTTGCATTTCCCTAATGGCTAATGATATTGAGCATCTTTTCATGTGCTCTATGGCCATTCATATATATTCTTTGGGAAAATGTCTATTCAAGTATTTTTCCCATTTTTAAAATGCGTTGTTTGACTTTTTATTGTTGTGTTGTAGGATTTCTGTTTATATGCTGGTTATTAAGCCTTTGATGATATGTGGTTTCCAAATACTTTCTCGCATTGAGTAGGTTGTCTTTTTGTTTTCATGAGAAAGTCCTTTGAGGCACAAAAGATTTTAATTTTGATGCAGTCCCATTTATCTACTTTATTCTTTTGTTGCTTGTGCTTTGGGTATAAAGTCTAAGAAATCATTGCCTAACACATGGTCCTGAAGATGAGTTCTTATGTTTTCTTCTAGGTATTTGATTGCTCTGGTTTTTATATTTAGGGCTGTGATTCATGTTGACTTATTTTTTGTGTATGATATAAGGTTGGGATTCACCTTCATTATTTTGCAAACAGGCATCCAGTTTTCCCAGCAACATTTATTGAAGAGACAGTTCTTTCTCATTGATTGAGCTTATCACCCTTATCAAAAATCAGTTGACCATAAATGTCAGGGTTGATTTCTGAATGCTCAGTTCAATTCCATTGGTCTGTATGTTTGTCCTTGTGCAGTTCCATGATGTTTTTTGGTTTTGCTTTTTATTATTACTATGGTTTTGTATTAAGACTTAAGATTGGGATATGTAAATCCTCCAACTTTGTTCTTTTTTCAAGATAGCTTTGGTTATTTAGGGCCCCTTACCATAAAATTTGATGATTGGCTTTTCCATTTCTGCAAAGAAGGCTGTTGGAATTTTTATTGGGATTGCATTGAATCTGAAAACATCCTTGGGTAGAATTCACATATTGTTTAGTCTTACAGTCTTTGAGCTTGGAATTTCATTCCATTTATTTACTTTTTTTTTTTTTTAATTTTACCAGTGTTTTGTAGTATTCCATGTACAAGTCCTATGCATCCTTGGTTAAGTTTATTCCTAGATATTTGATTCTTTTAGTTGTAGTTGTAAAGGGAATTTTTTTCCTTGATTTCTTCTTCAGATTGTTTATTAGTAGTATATAGAAGCACTACTAATATTTGAGTGTTGATTTTGTATGCTGCCACTTTGCTGAATTCATATATTAGCTCTCATAGCTCTCTTGAGGACTTCTCAGGATTTTCTGTATTTAAAATATCATCTGCAAAGAGGGAAAGTTTTACTTCTTCCTTTCCAACTTGAATGCCTTTTTATTTCTTTCTCTTTCCTGATTGCTTTAGCTAGAATTTACAGTGCAGTGTAACATAACGGTGGTGACAGTGAGCATGCTTGTCTTTTCCTCATCTTAGAGGATGAAGAAAGCTGTCAGTCTTTCACCATTAATTATGAAGTTATCTGTGGGTTTTTCATAGATGCCCTTTATCATGTTGAGGAAGTTTCCTTCTATTCCTATTATTAAAAGTGCTTTTATTAAGTAAGGGTGCTTTATTTTGTGAAATTTCTTTACTGTATCATTTGAGATAATCATATAATTTTTATTTTGTTCATTTTGTTAATGTGATGTATATCATTTATTGGCTCTCTTATGTTGAACTAACCTTCATACCTGGGATGAATCTCAGTTGCTCATAATGTGTAATTCTTTTGATGTGCTGTTGGATTTGGTTTGCAAGTATTTTGTTGATGATTTTTACATCTATACTCATAAGGGATATTGATCTGTAGTTTTCTTTTCTTATGGTATCTTTATCTGGCTTTGGTATTAAGGTGATTTTTGGCCTCATAGAATGAGTTAGGGAGTGTTCCTCCTAACTCATTCTCAAACTCATATCTGAAATAAGCTTTCAGGTATTTATTCACAAAATCCTACCTTAAAGTGAGGTCATACTGATTTTTGTATATTTACTTCCAAAAATTTTAGAGATTTGTAGTTCATAAATAGGTCGTTAATCCACCTGGAATTTATGTTTGTGTGTGGTGTGAGTAGGGCTCTCTTTACTTTTTCTTTTCCCTATGTAGATAACCAGTTGTCCTCGAACCATTTGTTATTGAATTTTGATTATGCCTCTTCTAATAAACAAGTTTTTGTATATGTGTTGGTCTGTTCTAGGATCTTGTTTTACCTTTCATTGGTCCATTCATCTAGTACTGTATCATTTCCACACATCTTAATTATTATATAAGAAGCCTATATATAATAAGTCAGATCTCTTTACTTGTCATCTTTTTCAAACTCAATTGATTTTTTTGTTGTAATTGTATTGAAATTAGAAATTAACATATGGAGAACTGATTTCTTTGCAGTATTGAGCCTTCCCATTTAGAAATATGGTCTATAACTCCATTCTTTTAGGTTGTCTGTAGCCTTGAATAATGTTTTATATAACTTTAAAAATATATTTTTATTGAGAACTTTCCACACAAATAGAGTCCAACCATATTATACAATCATTGGTTCACAAAATCATCACATTGTTTTGTATTCTTTCTTTTGGTAGGTTTATCCCTAGGTATTATTGGTTGTTATCATGTATGGGTTCGCTTTTTCTCTTGTTGCCAGACAATCAAGACACTGTTAAATTTTAGTACATTAATTTTCATTTTGGCTAGGCTCTTTTTTTAAAAACATTTTTTATTGTGAAATATATACAAAAAAGCAATAAGTTTCAAAGTACATTGTAACAAGCTGCTCCAAAACACTAGAGACGTAAGAGAAATATCAATATAGTGATTCAGCAGTCATACTCATTCATTAAATCCTATCTTCTCTGTTATAACTGCACCTTCTCCTTTGATATTTCTCCCAGTCTTTAGGGGTATTGGGGCTATGCCTGTTCTAGTTTTTTCATGTTTGAAAAGGCTATTGATAATATGGGAAAAGAGTTGGAACTAGTTGATGTTCTGGAAAGAGGCTCATCCACGGGAGTCATACCCCACATTGCCAAGGAGACTTTCACCACTGAATGTCATGTCATGCCCCAGTGGGTAATGATTTCACTTGCAGAGTTGTCTTAGAGAAAGAGAGGCCACATCTGAGCAACAAAAGAGTTTTTCTGGAAGTAATTCTGAGGCATAACTACAGATAGACTTAGCTTCTCCACTGCAGAAATAATCTTCACAAGAGTCAGCCTCAAGATCAAGGGCTTGGCCTGTTGACTTTGGAGTCCCTAATGTTTGAGACAGTGTCAGGGGTTTCCCCAGTGATAAAGCTTAATAGTTCCATATTTTTCTCCTGTCCTTCAAGGGACTTTGTCAGTACTTTTTAATTATCTGCCCAACATACTCTAGGATGTAACAATGCTGACTGTCAGAACTGTGGAACTCCAACTCTGAGTTTAGGTGTTACACATGTAGCCAAAGTTCCGGGAGATACCAGTTTATACATATATATCACAGGATCCACAAATCTAGAAATACCATTTACAGCTCCAGACTAAATGTGACTGCTATACAAGCTCATAGTTTACACCTCAGTTTTCTTGCAAATATTTTCTAAAAGAGACCGTACAATATTTGTTCTTTTGTTTCTGGTTTATTTTGTACCGCATAATGTCCCCCAAGGTTCATTCACCTTGTTGCATGCCTCACGACTTTGTTCTTTTCTGTGGACACACAATATTCCAAATATATACATTGCAGTTTGCCATTCTTTTTCTCAGTCAACATATACTTCAGCCACCTCCATCCATTGGGCATCGTGTATAATGTCAACAATCTATGTCTCACATTATCCTCCCTTAGTTGTACAATCATCAGCAGTCTCAATTTTAGACGATTTTCATTGCTCCAAAGAGAAAAATAACTAATAAACACCCTCACCAAATAAAAAATCCAAACCTCCCCTTAACTCTTGCCCTTCCCCCCAATTACTTACCTGTGATATTGTTTGGTACTGTTGATGTCTTCCTGTTAAATATAGTTGGTTTTCCCCCGTACCCCTCTAGTATTGACTCTTTGTACAATTTTCATAACTTTGAAGTAGTTCATGCAAGAACTTATTTATATTTGTAATGTTGATCAGTGGGATACATGGCACTATACAACCCCTTTCAATCCTGTTCACCTTCAGTGTGGCAATATTACTTATAAACGCAATAATGAATTGCCTTCACTTCTGTCCATTCCCTTACATTTAAGTTTAATCTCATAAGCTAACCCTTCACTCATCTATAGCTTCTGTATATTTCTAGGTCCCCTATATTCCATTTTATAAGCCTCTTAGTTTACTTCTACCAAGGTCATGATGGTGAAATGTACAATATATTTCTAGTGTCTGGCTTATTTCACTCATCATTATATCCTCAAGATTCATTCACATTGTCATATGCTTCAGGACCTCATTTCATCTTACTGCTGCATAATATCGTATGTATATACCATATCTTGTTTATCTGATGGTGGGCACTTAGATTGATTCCATCTTTTGGTGATTGTGAATAATGCTGCTATGAACATTGTGTGCAAATGTCTGTTTGTGTCACTGCTTTCAGCTCTTTTGGGTATATACTGAGTAGTGGTATTGCTGGTTGTGGGGCAACTCGATACTTAGTTTGCTGAGGAGCTGTCTGTCACCTGTCTTCCATAGCAGCTGTACCATGATACATTCCTACCAGCAGTGCATAAGTGTTCCAGTTTGTCTACATCCTCTCTAACATTTATAGTTTTTTTGTTTGTTTAATAGCAGCCATTCTTATAGGTGTGAGGTGATGTCTAATATTAGTCTTGATCTGCATTTCCCTTATAGCTAATGAAAATGAGCATCTCTTCATGTGCTTTTTAGTTATCTGTTTGCTTTTCAGAAAAATGTCTGTTTATATCTTTTGCACATTTTATGATTAGGTTTTGTTCTTTTGTTTTTGAGTTGTATAATTTCTTCATGTATATAGGTTATCAAACCTTTGTCTGATATGTGATTTCCAAATATCTTCTCCCTTTGAGTTGGCTGCCTCTTCACCTTTTTGACAGTCGTTTGAGGCACAAAAAACGTGATTTTGAAGAGTTCCCATTTATCTATTTTTACTTCTGTTGCTTGTGCTTTGGGTATAAAGTTTAGGAAGCTACCTCCTTTTACTAGGTCTTGAAGATGTTTTACTGAATTTTCTTCTAGGTGTTTTAGGGTACTGATTCTTATATTTGGGTCTTAGATCTACTTTGAGTTAATTTTTGTATTGGATGTACATAAGGGTCCTCTTCCATTCTTTTGGCTATTGACATCTACTTCTCCCTTGCCCATTTATTGAAAAAACTATTCTGTCCCAATTCATTGGATTTGGGGATCTTGTCAAAGATCAGTAGACCATAAATTTGATGATCTATCTCTACACTCTCAATTCAATTCAATTGGTTGATACTTCTGTCTTTGTGATAGTACCATATTGTTTTGAACACTATGGCTTGTAATAAGCTTTCAAATCAGGAAGTGTCAGTCCTCCCACTTTATTCTTCATTTTAAGGATAGGTTTAGCTATTCGAGGTCTCTTTTCCTTTCAAATGAATTCGATAATTATCTTTCTCAAGTCTTCAAAGTAGGTTGTTGAAAATTTGATTGGTATTGTATTGCCTCTGGAGACAGTGGTCTGGCTCTCTTCCCAATGCTGCAGTGAGATTTGCAACCTTGAAGGACATTGGGAAAACCACCTTTTTCTTAGCTCCATGCTCTCCAAGCATCAGGGCAGCACACGGGCTCACTGCTATCTCCAGGGCACACACTCAATCCCCTCAGAACAGTGTGGTAGCAGTGAGGCTCTCCCCAAACACCAAGGAATGTGATCACTCTTTCCAAGGCCTGGGGCACTGAAACTCCTGCCTTCTTCTTTTGGAGCAAACTCATCCCCTCCAAGTGTATGGATGGGTCCATTCTCCTGGCCCAAGGTTTCTTGACTTCAGGCCTTAGCTTCCATGGTTCTGCGTTTGAAGTTATTTTTCTTTTAGTTTGTCCCTTTTCTGTCCCTTTTAGTCCAGACTGGCAGTGGTTCTGTTTATAAATACAATCAATGCAAGCTAGGTTCTGTAGTCAACAATAACATTGTAATATGCTTCCAGTGAATGTAGCAAAGGCATTATGCCAAAACTAAATGTCAAGAAATAGTGGGGGATATGGGCGAGGGGTATGGATTTTGGGGAGAAGAAAAGGAAATATCTTCATATAGATTATGATGGTGAAGGCATGGCTATTTACTTAGATTGGATTGTATAATGTGTGAGTAAAACTGTTTAAAAACTAACAGAGAGAAACAAATACTAGAGAAAATGTGTAGAAATAGATGTATCTATTCATTGTTGGTAGGGAAGCTGAGGGTACAGCCCTTCTGGAGGGCAGTGTGGTTGTTCCACAGGAGGCTAGGGGTGGGATTGCCATATGATCCATATATTCTTGAAAATTCTGGTTCTTTGGTAGTTATTGATTTCCAGCATCATTTTGTTGTGATCATAGAAAGTGCTTTGAATAATTTCAATTTTTCAAAATTTATTAATACTTGTTTTGTGCCTCAGCATATGATCTATTCTGGAGAACATTCCAAAAGCACTGGAGAAGAATGTATATCCTGGTGTTCTGGGGTGTAACGATTTATATATGTCTGTTAGGGCTAACTTATTTACCAAATTGTTTAAGTTCTCTATTTCCTTGTTTATCCTCTGTCTGGTTGTTCTATTTTTAGAAGAGAGAGTGGTATATTGAAGTCTCCCACTATTATTGTCGAAACATTTATTGCTCCCTTTAGTTTTGCCAATGTTTGCCTCATTTACTTTGGAGCACAAAAATTAATGGTTGTTATTTATTCTTGGTGAATTGTGTCTTTTATTAATATGTAATGTCCTTCCTTGTTTCTTAAGACATTTTTTATTTGAAGTCTGTTTTGTCTTATATTAGTATAGCTCTTTCTGTTTTCTTTCTTTTGGTTACATCTTGTGTGCAACATCTTTTTCTGTCCTTTCACTTTCTATCTATTTGTATCCTTGGGTCTAAGATGAGTCTCTTGTAAGCAGCCTATAGATAGATCATATTTTTATTTTTGTTTTTGTTTTTTTGTTGTTGTTGCATGGGTAAGCACTGGGAATCAAACCCAGGTCTCCGGCATGGCAGGCGAGAACTCTGCCACTGAGCCACCATGGCCCGCCCAGATCATATTTTTAAAGCCATCCTGCCAATCTGTATCTTTTGATTGATGGGTTTAGTCCATTAACATTCAGAGTTATTACTATAAAGGCAGTTTTGAGTCTACCACCTTATCCTTTGGATTTTATTTGTCAGATCTATCTATCTATCTATCTATATTCTCTTTTTATTCTTTGTTACCCTTACTGGTAACCTTCAGTTCTGTGCCTTCTTCGAGACCTCCCTCTCCTTTCTTTTTCTTTCAACCAACAGAACTCTCTTCGATATTTAATGTAGAGGCCAATCTCTTTTTGACAAATTTGCCCTTTTCGGTCTGTGAATATTTTATTCTCTCTATCACCTTTGAAGGACAATTTGGCTGGATAAAGAATTCCTAGCTATAAGTCTTTCTCTTTAAGAATCTTAAATATATCATACCACTGCCTTTTCACCTATATAGTATGCTGCCTGTTGTCCAAACTCAGTCTTACATAGTTCCCCTTGTATGTGGTGAGTCAATTTCCCTTGTCGCTTTTAGGACTTGCTGTTTCTCTTGTACATTTGGCAGTCTGATTATTATGTATCTTTAAGTAGGCCTATTTGGTTTTATTCTGTTTGGGGGTCATTGGGCTTCTTTGATTTGCATATTTATGTCTTTTATAAGGATTGGGAAGGTTTCCCCCATTATCTCCTCAACCAGTCTTCCTAGCCTTTTACTCTTCTCTTCTTCTGTGACACTGATGAATCTTATATTTGTGTGCTTCATGTTGTCTATCATTTCCCTGAGATCCAGTTCAGATTTTTCCATCTTTTTTTCTATTTGTTCTTTTGTGCATTAGAATTCAATTATCCTGTTCTCTGGTTCACTTATTCTTTGTTCTGCCTTTTCAAATCTGCTGCTGTCTGTCTCTAGTATATTTTTAATTTGGTTTACAGTATCTTTCATCTCTGTGATATCTGCTATTTTTCTACTTTTTCTTTAAAATTCTTCTTTATGTTCTTTTAGTGTCTTCTTGATATCCTTTATGTCATTAACCAACCCATTAAATTTTTTTCGGAGACTTGTATGAACATCTTTGAATAGTTGTTCCAAAGTCTGTGTCTTACAGTGTTTTAATTTGTTCATTTGGGTGGATCACTTCTGACTGCATCTTCATGTGCTTTGTGATTTTCTGTTGGCTTCAAGGCATTTCATTATCTTGATACGGTTATTTTGAAAGTTGACTTACCTTAGTCATCTAAAGTTTTGTATTTGCTGAGTTTGTGTTGAAAGTCTCCTTTCGCACTTGGTTGATCAGTAATTCCCTTCCAAATCAGTATTCCTTCATGCAGGGGATACATACAACTCCTCTTGAGAATCTCTTTGAAAGATAGCAGGTAGTTTGCCAGACTGAACTTTCTGTTTCTTTCCAGCAGATATCGCTCTTGGGCCTCTTCTTCCTGCGTCTCCCCAACTGTAACAGCCAGCTGAGCTGGATAGAAGCCCAGTGCAATTCCAGCCAGGTTCACTGGTCCCAGTGTGCGCTAATGCTGTCAGCCCTAGGGCTGGAGGATGGGCAGTATCCACCTAGCAGTGATTCCACTTGTGGGCCCAGTGGGTCAGGTGATTCCCAGGCTCCCACTTGGAAAGATCTTGGGTTGTGAAACTGGTGTGTCAGCTGACCCTGTCCATAGCCAACCTGGAAATGCCTGCTGGCTAGGTAGGGCGCAACATCATTGGGTGCAGGGGCGTGGGGCTGCGGGGCAAGTTGCAGGGTATGGTGAGATGGGGTGCTGCATGGGGGTGGCAGGCCAGGGTGGGACACTGGTGCATGTGGTGGGCAAGGGGCAGGGTGCGGGGCACAGTGGGGTGAGACACAGGAGTGTGGAACATGAAGTGGCTGGCTTCCTCATCTCCACCTCCTTGTCTGTGTACTCCTTAGAGCTCTTGGCCTCCATATGGAAAGGAGAGTAGTAGGTTCTGTGCACTAACTGGATGGTCTCTGTGAGCAGGGAAAGCAAGTTTACTGGCTTCCAGGTTCCCCAAGCATTCTCTTGTTTGTGGAAATGAGGGAACTGATACCCCACCTAGCTGCAGGGCAAGCACTTTCCTGGTCACAGCTTCCTATCCCTGGTGGAGTTCTGACCGAGCCCACTCACCCCATTCTCTGCATCCCAATTCCTCAGCATTTTCATACAGGACCTCCCTGTAGAAGACCCTCTCGGGTCATTCACATCCTAGAACTACTGTCCTAGTCAATTTTCTGTTACTTCTGTGTTGTTCCTTGGAGCAGGGGTGAACTCAGCCTATCCTATTCTGCCATCTTCCTGGAAGTCCTCAGCTGGCTTCTTTTTAATACTGAATGGTTGATCCATAAATTTTCTTGGATCATCGAAAATCCCATTGCCTAAAGTTTGGAAAGTTTTGTCTAATTTGTAGCCTTCATTTCTTTTTTTGTTTCATTGCTTTTGTCTAAACTCTCCCATTCAATATTGTATTAGTTAGGGTTCTCTAGAGAAACAGAATCAACAGGGAACACTTGTAAATATAAAATTTATAAAAGTGTCTCACGTGACCGCAGGAACGCAGAGTCCAAAATCCACAGGGCAGGCTGCGAAGCCGATAACTCCAATCAATGGAGGGTCTGGATGAACTCCACAGGAGAGGCTCACCAGCCGAAGCAGGAATGGAACCTGTCTCCTCTGAGTTCTCCTTAAAAGGCTTCCCATGATTAGATCTAGCATCACTAATTGCAGAAGACACTCCCCTTTGGCTGATTACAAATGGAATCAGCTGTGGATGCAGCTGACGTGATCATGACCTAATCCTATGAAATGTCCTCATTGCAACAGACAGGCCAGCGCTTGACCAATCAGATAAACAGGTACCACAACTTGGCCAAGTTGACACATGTCCCTAACCATGACAGTCCACCCCTTGTCAACTTGGCACCCATACATATATCACCTTAAACCATACTTAATTTCCAAATGAAAACAAATAAGCACACATTTTTTCTTTTACCTGACAGTACTCAACTGTCCTGCATATAACTGGAAACACATTAAATCTCTCCAGAATAGGGCACAAATTCTTGGGCAACATTCATTCTTAAACTTGATATCTTACAACTTAAATAGTATAACATGAACAAAACAGCATTACAGTCCTCGTTTCTGTTAACTGATCACGTGATCGAAGTTCATATTTATCACTTCCTTCTTCCACTACCCATTCCATGTTCCCTTTACCCTCAGCAAGCACTTCAGCTGGCCGTGGTTCTTTGTCTGGTGGGGTGACCCAAACTTTCATTCCTGAAGTTTCAGGGCCATTAGTAGTCCTGCCTGGATTGTGTTATTGCAGTTTTCCATTGATTTTAATCACAGGGCATGGTAGTACTAATAGACGCCCTAGGGGATCTCCTATATTCCAAGAAAACTCTTCTTTACCTCCATTATGTAGTTGCAGTCCTACTTCCTTCTGATAGTCAGGGTCAATTACCCCAGACAATAATGTAATCCCCTTCTTGGCTTGTTGATCCAGAGGCATAA
>PVIY010038580.1:0-23790 GCA_004026745.1 Myrmecophaga tridactyla | reverse complement strand
CAAATATCCATGGGCCACTCACCAGATGCCTCTGGCAGAGGTCCCTAATAAGGGAAATAGGGGACCCAAGATGGTAGTGGTGCACTGGGCCTTTACCTTAGCAGAACTTAAATAAATAAAGGTAGAATTGGGAGATTGCTCAGACAATCCAACTAAGTACATAGAGGAATTTAATCATCTTACCAGTGCCTTTGATCTTCACTGGAAGGATATTATGGTAATTTTAAGGCAGACCTTGACTGGTGAAGATCATGAGAGAGTAATGAGGGAAGCATATGAAGGTCACATGACTGATGAAACCAAATCTTCCTCGGAGTATGTGGCGGTCCCCACCGCAGACCCAGAGTGGGATTATGATGATGAGGAGGACAGGAACTCTATAAACCACTCTGTAAATTGATCAAGGCAGGGCTTAGGGCAGTCTCACTTAGGGTCATTAATAAATAATTCTGTGATTGCCAACATATCTCAGGGTCCCCAAGAGAGCCTCACTCAGTTCCTACAGTGGTTTATTAAAAACATACAGATCCAGAGTCTGAGAAAAGCAAAATTGTTCTAAAAGATAAGTTCTTTACTCAATAGTCCTAGATATGAAGAGAAAGTTACAAAGATTAATGCAAAAACCAGGAATGACCCTAGACAAGATGGTCCACTGTGCAACCATGGTCTTTTACAATCGTGACTTGGTGCTTGAACAGGCGACTCAGGCAAAAAAAGAGGAAAAAAGAAATTAGACACTGCCAGATGCTGGCAATGATGTCAGGCTCCAAAGGCCAAAAGGGATCCAGTGACAAATGTCACATATGCCATAAGCCCGGACATTGGGTAGCCTCTTGTCCCAATTGGGACAAATCACATAAGAGCCCTTGCTGGCACTACAAACAGGTGGGCCATTGGACAGCTCTTTGCCCCTCATGCCCCAGGGCAAGGGGGTCAAAGGCCATCCAGCTCCATGCAAGACCTGCAAGGCTGACGACACCCACTCTGGCCGACGCTGACTGATGCCCAATAACTAGGTTGGAGCCTAAGGTGCAAATAGAAATAGCAGGTAAGACAGTTGACTTTCTCCTAGATATGGGGGGTACTTATTCTGTGTTAACAAATTACAAGGCACTATTGTCTGGAAACAATAATATCTTCACCAGAGTCTCAGGTGGAATTTCCAAATAACATTTTACTGTGCCCCTAAACTGTGTGTGGGATAAGAGTGGCCTTTACTCATCAATCTCTAGCGGCCCAACTCCTCTCCTAGGGAGAGACATTTTGCAAAAATGGAAAACAACATTACTGTTTGAAGAAATGATCATGAACCAACCAGGACTTCTTCTGTGGGCCACAGTACGGGAACTGCTCTCACCTACATGGGCCTAATAGCCAAGACTTCAAGGGCAACACAAGTTGATCCAAAAGTATGGGATACAGGAACTCCAGATAGAGCTACTAGGGCAACTCCAATTAAAATAAACCTCAAGGACCCCACCAAATTTCCCCATAGAGGACAATACCTGCTATCCCTGGAGGCCAAGCAAGGGCTATGGCTCATAATCTCTAAGTTAACTTCAGCATGGACTGTTGGTTCCAACCAGCTCTTGATGCAATACTCCCATCACAGATGTAAAGAAAAAGGATGGCAGCTACCACTTGGCCCAAGACCTGTGAATTATCAATGAAGCAGTAGTCCCTCTTCATCCAGTGGTGCCAAATCCTGTGTTTTATTAGGACAGATCTCACCTAGTACAGAATGGCATACAGTCTTAGATTAAAAGATGCTTTCTTCTGCATTCCCTTGGCCACAACCTCTCAATTTGTTGCTGCTTTTGAATAGGAATGCCCTGGACACAGGACACAACTAAATTGGGCAGTTTTTCTCCAAGGATTCAGGGGCATCCTTCACTTATTTGGACAGGCTCTAGCATGGGATTTACAGGACTTGTCTTTAGAATAGGGAATTCTTTTGCAATATGTATATGACCTATTAATCTGCTCCTTCACCAAGGAGTAAGCCATAGAACATATTACCCAGGTTCTTAATTTCTTGGCCTAAAGAGGCTACAAGTTCTCTTAAATGAAGGCATAACTAGTACAGCAGGAAGTGTCTTATTTGGGGGTAATTCTAACCCAGGAAAAGGGCACTCTCAGTGAGCACATCCAGGACTTCACAGCTATAAGGACTCCCCAAACCCGAAAAAAGCTCAGACCCTTTCTGGAACTGACTGGCTACTGCAGAATCTGGATTACTAATTTTAGCATCATAGCAAAACCTCTTTATGAAACCCTCAAAGGAGAAAATGAACACTGCCCCCTAGTGTGAAAAGAGCCTCAAGACAGAGCAATGAATCTTTTGCTGTGCTACGTTCCCAGTTTGGGAATATCCAACCCATCTAAACCCTTCCAACTATTTAGCCAAGAAAAAGAGGGCATAGCCTCAGGTGTATTAGTCCAAAAGTGGGGTACCACCTCTCAGCTGCTAGCTTATCTGTCCGAGTGCTTGGATTCCACTGCCTGAAGGTGGCCTTCCTATCTAAGGGCCTTAGGAGGTTTAGCACTATTGACAGAGGCCCTTAAACTCTTACTTGGTGCTCCCATTAGACATACTCCCCACCCTTTTAATAGCCTTTATTCTGATACTGCTATTTGCTCCTCACCTTTTTCACTTAGTAAGAAAATTCATAACTGATCAGCTGCATGCGTTATTCCTGAACATGCTCCTCTGCCATGACTACCCCAACGTCTCCACCACCAGCCCTCTGGATGGCCATCAACAACCATTCCCAAATCTATTAAGACGGGACAGACAGGAGTGATATGTTTTCTCCAAAATGCTCAGCTCCCTCAGTCAGCAGGAAGTAGTCAGAATGGTCATTGTCCTATCTCCCAAAGGAGGGCCATCACTCAGAGAGGGGGATGATAGATAGTAAAGAAGTCATGAGCCCACCACCTAGAAAATAGGGGACCACCTGAAGGCTGCCCACAGGGGGCTAAAACCACCTTTAATGGATGGTTGAGTTGAACAAACTGCAGTCAGAATATTACACTTTAGCAGATGGTTAAATGGTTAAATTGAGCAAAGTACAGTCAGAACACCTTGTTAAAGCAAGAAACAAAGCCACAAAAGAAAATTCCCAAGAAAGTCCCTGGTAATGCATGCATAATACTACCATCAGTTGGCCCCATAAAATCCTGAACTAAACTGTAACTGGGGCCAGTTTGGTTCTTCACCAAGCTTGTATTTTTTCCTCTCATCACTCGTTTCTTTTAGTAAATCACCTTGCTCTCCCAACTTCTACTCAAACTTCAATTTTTGGTTTCATCTAGTCAAGAACCAGGACTGCTGGCCAGGTAAGGCCAGTGCCAACATGCGGACCTTCTTGTCATAAGCAATGACAACAATAAAATATATATAAATAGGATCTCATTAAAATTAAAATCTTTTGTTCTTCAAAGTACTTTATCATGAAAATAAATGACTATCTAAACAATAGGAGAAAATATTTGGAAATTACATATCTGGTAAAGGATTAATATCCATAATGTATAAAGAAATCCCTCAATTTAACAATGAAAAGACAAACAACCCCATTAAAAATATGGGCAAAAGACTGTGGGCCACATGAAAGGATTTATGTACCCTAGAAAAACCATGTTTTAATCCTAATCAATTTTATGGGAGCGACAGTTTCTTTTAATCCCTATTCGGCACCATAGGTTGGAAACTTGATTAGTTTATCTCTGCAGAGATGTGACTCAATCAATTGTGGGTATTAACCTTGATTAGATGGAGATGTGTCTTCACCCATTCTATACGAATCTTGATTAGTTTACTAGGATCCTATAAAAGAAGAGACATGTTTGGAGAGAATGCCTTTTTTTTTTTTGCATGTACAGGCACTGGGAATTGAACTCTGGTCTCCAGCATGGCTGGAGAGAATTCTGCCACTGAGCCACCATCACACTACCTGAGAATGCTTTTTGAGAACAACACGAAAAACACTGCAGAGCTGAGCAGAGCTACGAGGCTGAGAGAACCTCAAAGTCCACCAGCCAGTTGCCTTTGGAGATTCTAAGAGAGCGGAGAAGGATGACAGAATGACAACAGCCATGAAGCAGAGTCCACCAGCCTTTGGAGATGAAGGAGAATGTTCCTGGGGGAGTTCATGATGCAAGAGGCCTGGAAAGCAAGCTAGCAGATGATGCCATGTTTGCCATGTTCCTTTTCAGATGAGAGAGAAATCCTGACCATGTTCACCATGTGCCTTTCCACTTGAGAGAGAAACCCTGAACTTCATTGGCCTTCTTGAATCAAGGTACCTTTCCCTGGATGCCTTAGATTGGACATTTCTATAGATTTGTTTTAATTGGGACATTTTCTCGCCTTGGAACTGTACACTAGCAACTGATTAAATTTGCCTTTTTAAAAGCCATTCTGTTTCTGATATATTGCATTCTGGCAGCTAGCTAGCAAACTAGAACAGACTTCAACAAACACTTCAACAAAATTGTACAAATGATCAGAAAGCATATGAAAAGATAGATGCTCAGTACTATTAGCCATCATGGAAATGCTAAGCATATACTCAAAAGATTGAAGGCAGGGTCTTGAACAGATACGTATTCACTGATATTCATAGCAGCAATATTCACAATTGCCAAAAGATGGACGCAACCCATCTCCCTATGAAATGCTGAAAGAATAGATAATATGTGGTATACACATATGATAGAATATTATTCAGCTGTAAAAAGGAATGAAGTCTTGATATCTATGACCACATGGGTGAACTTTGAAGACATCATGTTCAGTGAATTAAGCTAGACACAAAAGGACAAATATGCAACCTATTGTACTCAAATTGTTTCAAAACAATTTGAATAAGCAAACTCACCATTTCAGAATCTAGAATATAGGTTTCCAGGGAATAGGGTGGTGATAAGGAATTAGAAGGTAAGGCTTAAGATGTTCAGAATTCCTATTTGGAATAATGGAAATATTTTGGTAAATGGATGGTGGTAATGGTAGTATAACATTGTAAACACAGTTAATCGCAGGAGAATATATATCTGAATATGATTAAAAGAGGAAATGTTATATTGTATATATGGTAACAGAATACTTTATTTTTTTTTAAATCCCATGCAACTACACTACAGAAATAGTGGACCTTAAGTTGAACTATGGACCTTAATTAATAGTATAATTATAAAAATGCACTAGCATCAATTGTAACAAATATTCCACACCAATGCAAAGTATTGGTGGTGCAGTGGTATGCAGGAATCCTCTATTTATGCATAATTGTTCTGTAAGCCCACAACTTCTCATATATATAAAACAAGTCCTAACTCAAGTTCTCTAAGTCAATCATTTTCTACAAAATAAATCCATATACCCACGCAAAAATGCACTTCACTACAGCTGTATTCATCAATAAGAATATTCATTTGTTTTAGGAATGATTAATGAGACAAGGAAAGTTGCCTTGTATGGCCTTCAAGTATGTATCACAAATGATGATATATAAAATTTCTCTACATGCCGTCAAGAACCATGGTGGTCTGAGAGTTTATGCTGCAATATTGTAAATTAATCTGACGAAGTCTCATGGATGCTGGAAACAGACATGAGACTCCAATCTCAGAGACAGAAGATAGTTCACTACTCACTGAAATAGTTGTATCCAGTATATCACCATTTTCGTGTTGCACTATTACCCAGTATATGCACTATTTCCAACAATATAATGCACAGGAGCAAAATGATGCCTGTAATATACAGTAGTTTATATGAAAGAAAAGCAATAGGAATCCCAAACTCAGAAACCCTCAGTCATTTACAATGGGGATAAGCAAATCAAGACTTTGCCTTGGAAGGGGACATTAGTTTTATTATAGTGGAAAGTGAACAAATTTATCCTTTGCTTCAGAGGGAGACATTATCTGTTTTCCAAGTCTAAGTCTGTTCACTGTACAAACACCTAAAAAGATAATCTGGAACAAGAGATGGTCAGTTCCCCTGCCTGCAAGACATGCAGAAATGTGAAAGTCCCATGGAGAAGTACCTCCCAACAAATGGTAGCCTGATAATCAAGACAGTCATTGATTTAAACAGCAACCTCATTGGATAATTCAGGTCTGGGTTATCTAACTTTATAAATCTACATGGTTCAATATAGCACTAATGTGATATAAAGCATATGTAAGTTGATAATTACTGTCAGGAAAGAATACTATAATTTCCTTATTTGATAGGCTACTATAAGTGAAAATGTCCTAAGTCATATTTAATCTTCCAATGGGGAGAAAAAAATTAAATGTTCACTTAAAAGAAAACATGTAAAATTCAAAATAAATAATAGCTTGAATGTTTGAACATTGGAATAATAATAAGGGACTGGTGAAAGCGCTCACACATCCCCTCCCCCTCCCCGTTCCTTCCCATACTTTTCCCCCGCCACATACATTAACCACTTTTTCAGTATCTTAGATATCCTTTTAGTTTCTCTTTATGCAAACATAAGCAAAAGGTAGCATATTATTTAATAGTTCTATACCTTGTACTTTTAACTTGGTATAAATTGAAGCATTTTTTCCCTCTCTTTCTGGAGTGCTTCCTCATCTTTTTTATATTTGAAAGTTATTCCATTTTCTTGATATACCTTAGTTTCAGTTGCACAAGTCTTTGCCCATAGGAAAAATGAGCTGTTTCCAATCTTTGCTACTACAACAGTCCAAAGATAGATTTTATACACATCATTTCGAACTTGTGCAGTTAAAAGGTAAAATTCAGAAGTAATTGCTCAGCCAAAAGGAAAATGCATTTTTAATTTTTTGATAGATAGTGCCAAATCACCCTCTGTTAGGGCTGTACCATTTTGTATTCTCTTCAGCAGTGTAGAAAATCATTTATTTTCATAGAGTGTTGTTTAAGTAATAACATTCAGACATTGGGTGTTCATCTGGAAATGATAAAAATTGATCTATAACATACACTTTCTACTAACATAAACTTCAAATGGGTCAAAGATTCACAGGCAAAAATAACCACTGACCTACCTAAATAAATAAATGAATAATTAAATACTAGAAGAAAATATTATATTTTCTATTTCTGTTTCTATTATATTTATTATATTTATACCTGGATATTTAAAAGTGAATTATATTATTATATTTATACCTGGATAGATAAAAGTGCTTCAAATACAGACCCACATATACATATACACATAGACATATTCTGTATGGAAATTATAATAATGAAATACTAATAACAATAGGGGGAAAGTAGGAAAACACTGAAAAATAAGGGAAACCTGGGAAGAATAGACTCAGAAGATTTATTAAAACCAGTAATGAAAATATGTTACTGGTTCAGGAGTAGACTGAAAAAAATGAGCAAAACAGAAATCTCAGATACAGATACAAATACATATGGGAATTTAGGGGCCATTTCCATCACAGCAGTTAAAAGAGACTTTCTACATTGTTCAACCTATAACTTTGATTCATTTCTCTAAAGGTTTCATTTTTTTAAAATATCTTTATTCTTTTCTTGAATTCTGTCAGTTCTCTTTTCACTTTTACGGGTTTTCTGGCCATATCTTCAGTAAGTCCTTGTATTTCTGCTTTGAGTTGTTGTTTCGTTCCTTGATTGGGTCATTGTTACTATAATTGTTTTAATTCATGGGAGAGTGCTTACAATGTTTATCTGTTCCACGGCAGTGTTTTCTTGAGTAATCTTCAGAAGGAATTTTTTTTATTTTTCTCTCTGACATTTCTCTAATACATATTTGAGTATCTTCCTTCTTCCTTTCTAGCTGCCCATATTGGCTTAGTGACATTTTCCTGGACTGCCTCTTTGCAAGATATTCCTACTTGGGAAGGATGTGGCATAAGTAAGAGTGGTAGGGTGGATCTCAGCAGGCCTTTGCATTTCAAGGATTTCTTCCTCAACCAAAAAGAGTGAGTTGCTGTTTCCTTCAAATACAGTGTTCCGTCCAGTTATGCCTTTGCTACTTCTACAAACTTAAGTTGGCCCTGGAGGCTTTTCTCTGTCTCTGTTACTCCTAGTATCTTTTGTTAGCTGCTGTCCTCTGTAGATGCAGCCAGTAGGATTTCCTTACTTTTGGAAGGTAATCACTGGCACTTTCAGAGTTTTTTCCCCTCTGTGCATTTTTTTTCACCTTCTCTCTCCCGTTTTTCTAGTGCACTTGCTTCTTTTAAGAACTCTGTCCTACTCATAGCATGTCTTGCTAATGGTGGGGCTCTTATCTTTAGGAAGTGAGGTTTTTTTTATGGGAGGTGTCAGTTTCAGTACAACTGGGCTTTCAGCTCTTCCAATTCTTCAGCTCAGCTCTGAAACATCTCACAAAAACTCCTATACTGCTCTACCTATCTCAGCTGTTTTGGTAACACTTAAAAGCAAATTTCAGGCAGGCCACAGTGGCTCAGTAGACAGAGTTCTCACCTGCCATACCAGAAACGTGGTTTTGATTCCCAGTGCCTGCCCATGCAAAAAAAAAAAAAAGAAGCAAGTTGCAATTTTCAGATTTTATGTCTTACAATTTCCATGAAAATGTGTGTCTGATATTTTCCCCTATTTTATTTTGTTTCAGGATGAGAAATGGTCAGATTCAGAGCTAAGTTGCCACCATATTCATACTGGGAGTATTTCTAAGTATTTTACTCTTAATGAAGGGTGTGGCACCCATTGAACAATTGTAAACAACATTTATTTACTGCTAATAGGCATGTGATTTGATTAAGATGAAAAATACAAGCTCATAAAATTGTTTTTAATATGAGATGGTTAGTGTAAAAAGTTATCTACTTTATAGCACCAGCCTAATTTTTATTACAGCCCTTCAGAAAGTCCAGGGACAACTTCAGAAGAATCCACACTCTCTGGAGGGATCTTTAGAGTTGTATTTGAGAAGATCTTAAGTAAGAAAATGAGTAAGATAACAACATTTAGGAAAATGAGATCAAGAAATGACTCTCTGGCTTCCACTTACTCATTGCAAATTTCCCTCTGGTCAGTCTAAGCATTATATATCAAGTTATTACTCACTCTGCAACACTAGTAGCAAAAATTCCCTTTGTCTTTTTTACTTTTCAGCACATCCATAGTGGTTTCACCTTGCACACGATGACAGGTGAGATCAATCCTCCAGAAAACACATAGGGTTAACTTTGTGTGCCCTGCATTGTTAATCCATTAATTACTTTCTTTGGCTTGCTTCAAATGCAAAATAATAATAAAAAAAATTTCTGAACCGTGGATTGAGTGGCAGCTGAAATCAAAAGCTTTCAGCAGTTTATATCCCTTTTAAACATTATTAATCATTTTATTTAGCCACAAGATATGCCCTTGTCTTATAATGCTGACTCCTTTTATCTTTATTGGCCATGTTAAGGAATTGCATCTCTTGGGAAATGAGACTATTCTATTTCATAGGCATAATAGAGCATACATTTTAATGAATATTGCTCTTCATAATATCCATTATGGGGAGCTATAAAATGATTCCACTGGAGGTTGCCATTTATCTAAACATTGCAGGAAAATATTTAATTTCTTTCAGCAAAAGAAACACATTCATTGTTTTAAAGTAACTGAATACTTCTTTTGATTCAATATATAACTTCTCCTTGCAAAGATTTTATCATAATCTGTAAGGTCCCGTATGCTTTGGATCCTTGCCATCTCTCTTAAATAATTCCTACCACAATTCTATTTGTTCACTCTAATGTAGACCTACTGTCTCCTCAAACAGCCAAGCATACTTTTATCTCATTCACATTTGCTATCCCCTCTGTTTAGAACACTCTTTCTAGATTTATCCCTTCACTTAATTTGGTGCCCGTATATTATTGGGGAGCCTTTCTGCTCACCCTATAAAATATTCCCAGGACCGTTTTTTTGCTTTATTTTTAATCATGAAAAGGACATATATCTTCCCTCCCTCCCTTCCTCCCTCCCTTTTTCCTTCCTTCCTTTCTTTCTTTCTCTCTTTCTTTCTTAATATGTTCAGTATCTTAGCCTCAAAACATTAAAATCATTACATTTCATGGGAATGGGAACTTGATCGATTTTCTTCAAAGTTATATACCTAATTTTCAAACAATGCTTGGCACTTGGTAAATTCTTGATAAATGTTTGTTAAACAGTTGATTGCATACTTCCCTTCTGTATTAGCTAGGGTTCTTTAGAAAAACAGAATCAGCAGGAGATATCCATAAACATAAAATTTATAAAAGTGTCTCACGTAACTGTGGGGATGTAGAGTCCAAGGTCCTGTAGGGCAGGCCACAAGGGGGCAGCTCTGATAAAGGTCCTCAATGAACTCTCAGATGAGGCCAGTTGGCTGAAGCAGGAAGAGTGACTGTCTCTTCTGAAGCCTCCTTAAAAGCCTTCCAGTGATTGGTTAAGCATCACTCATTACAGAACACACTCCCCTTAGCTGATTGCAAATACAATCAGCTGTAGATGTAGCCAACGTGGTCATGATTTAAGTCCATGAATTGTCTTCAAAGCAACAGACAGGACAGCAGTTGCCTGACCAGACAAAAGGGCACAACCACCTGGCCAAGTTGGCACACGAACCTGACCATGACACCTTCTTATACAAATCAGTTTAGTTCCACTTCCTCTGTTCTTACCATTTCTATTCCAGGTTGTACCAGATTGCGTTTAGACACCCTGAAAAGAAAATTTATATAGTATAAGCTAAAAGGATGAGTAGACAGATTGGATCTTGGTAATAAGTTTATAGGACAAATACAATTTATTTGTTCAGTGTCTCTTTTGTTGCAAAAGAAACCATTCCTAAGCTTAGTGGGTTAAGCCTGGACGTATTTGTTTCTGCTCACAAAGGAATGGGTCTGCTTGCCTGTGCAGGCTAGAATAGACTGGGTGGGCTAGGTTGAGCTTCCTGAGTTAATTGGAGGGTTGCCTGGACCGTGGCTGATCTAGGACAGCCTTGACTGGGATAAGTCAGTACCTGTGGGCTGTCATCCACTGAAAGTCTAGCCAGTTCTTGCTCACATGGTAGGAAGCAGAAGCATTCTAATGACAAAAGCGAGTCACAAAATCAGCCCAGATTCAAAAAATAGTGAAAAAAGCTTCATCCCTTGATAGCAAAATCCGCAGATACATTGTAAAATTGTACAAACAGGGAGGGGAATGGAATTCAGGCCATTTGTATAAGCAATGTGCGGTCCCTTCCTTACGGCACTACTTTAACACTCCCCCTCCCCCTCCATCCCTGTGGTCCTCCTGAGTGCATACATGACTCTAGATCTGGGCCGACTGGCATATTCAACTTTCAGATTCAGTGGTTGATCTGGGCTAGGCACGTGATCAAGCAATCAGTATCTACCCTGCGATTTAATTTATAGATGAAAACTCAGAAATGCCTCTTCTTTTCAGAATAAAAAAATAAAGCAGAATAAGGGGGAACTGAGAAAAGCCGGCATAAGAGACGAAGGATGAAAAAGAACTCTGACACATATTTCAACAACTAGCTCCATCCGTCCTGTGTCAGAGTCAGCCTAGTTTCTATGCCACCTTCACATTCTGAATAAATTTCTGCTTTTCAGGAAGTTAGCTAACTACCCACTTCTAATTTAACTAACCCTGACTAATATATAAAAGATATTCTTAAGGAATGTATCTGGAGAAAAGATGAGGTAGTATGAATTCTCTTGGGTGCTTCTTATCTATTGCTGGCACCATACACTGATAATTCGAGTAGAATCTGATTTCAGTGCCAGAAATCAGATTTGTCATGAGTTAATAATTTGAGGATTATCTTCTGGTACATTCCACTATCATGAAATGTCCACATCTCAAATAAAACCCCCTTTTCACTCAATCGTTAAAATAATCACTTGCTCAAAGCCACTCTCCTTATATTTTAAATATTATTTAAAATGTGAAATATTTAACTTTTAAGCAAAAAACACTGTTGCCAATCTTAACAGTCTCAATGTTGAAATGGTATATCATGGATGATGGTTTATTTAAGGTTCAAAAAACCTATTCAGCTCTTTTTGAGACATGACCAGCAGAGTGAGAAAATCTACTTCATTCCTTTTTCAAAAGTTACCCTTTTCTAATGTCAGGCAACTACAGAACGGATGAACTTTGAAAGTGTCAGTCTTGGAGTGTTATGCAATTTGTTCTGAGTATGAATTAGTTAGGTTGAGCGTCTAAGTGTATTAAAAATAAGGAAGATGAGCTGAACACGTCGCTAAAGGGCAAAAATACTGATAGGTCTGCTTAGCTCAGTTTGTGTGCCATCTCTTTATAGTGGAGATTTTCCAGTTTTACTGTTTCATGATCTCATGTGCCAATATGCCCTTAAAAGGACTATGGTCAGGCCATAAAATACATTCGAATTGGAATATGTAGTGGAATATAAAATGCATATTTGTGTTTATTTACTACCCAGCAATGAATGAACTTACTTTCCACAAAAAATTAAAGAACTGAGGACATTGGGTTTTTGGGTTTTTTTTTTCTTTTTAATTTTTTTTTGCAGTTGTATGGTGGTTCAGCTTTGACTGTACCAGCTTAAACTTAAATAATTCATTTATGGAGCTGGTGTTTTATCAGGAGGCCAAAAAGCTATTAGTGTGATTTTGTTTTTACTTAATTCACAAGTTATTCAGCTGAAGTTTCCAGCGTCTTTAACATTGTGAAATCACACCTCGTATTCAAAAAGACACTAGACTAGAAAAAGGTTAGCACACATAGCAATGCATTTTCACATGCTAAAGCCACCATATGATCACAGGATGCTGAGGGAGCAAAAGGTTTATTTGGCGAAAAGGAATGCAATGGAGCAAAAAGGAGGAGGACAGGTAGGTGCAGGTAGGTAGAAGGACCTGTCTGGATAGATATCAGTTCCTGCTTTGATTGCCTTCACTCTCCGCCTTTCCTATTTTCTGTCAGCCTCCATTTGAACACTGCATGTAACCTATACCCATTTCTGCAATGATCTTAAAGACAATTCACAGATAGAGTACATCTGTTATTTTTTCCTTCTCTGTTTCTGGAACTTGCTCCTCTCCCATTCCATGGGATTCCAGGGACATTGTCAGAGAAGAAGTCTCGTACTTCCTCCCCTGGGTTAGGCTACCTCATTACTGAACACAGAGATTGGTCCACAGGTGAGCACATTATCAGAGTAGAGAGAGTCAGAGTCTTTATAATAACTGACAATGTGAGAGAGATGGGTGGCTCATCTTTGTCTTTATTTTTTTAGATAACATTAGTGGAGTGTTCTCAAAAAGCCAAATACTATTACTGGTTTAAGTGTAGGAAATCATACAATTCTCACAAGTTTATGAACTAGGTACTATTATTATTCCCATTTTAGAAATAAAGAAACCGAGGCTCAGAGGTATTAAAATTCTTGCTTAAGGTCATAAGGCTGGCAAATTGCAAGGATTCTAAACCATGCTGGCTCAAATGCCTGTTTTGTAGTGACCATAAGATATTCTTTCTATTTTGTAATTGTAAATTATAAGTAGCATATAAAAGTGAGCACACTAGGGCTCATAATTGAAATCGAAAGAAACAATAAATGCACAATCAATAATAATAACAGTATATAATAATGGGGCAGGAGAGACAGACTCAAAATGACACTACTTGAGCATATCTCTACTGAACCTTAGAATTAACTGGAAGGCTTCCTCCTTGCCTCCTTCTCTCCCTGGTGGGATATTGTGAATCCAGTAAATATAACAGAATCAACATTATCATGTGAAGCACAAGATCCTCTGCTGTCATGCTCTGGTAGCCTGGTAGAACACTATTTTGAGAATTAAAAACGAGGGCAAATGTGCCATTTCATGCACTCTTGGAACATCTGGCTGCCCTTCCTGGAAATAGCCTCTGGTCTATATTCTTTTACCTTTACTTCCCCTATTCTTCCATTATAATGGCCCCATATTTTCATGGATTTTAAAGATTTGTTTCTGTAATTGGATTCAGTTAAGTGTGTGTGAGGTGGCATATCTCACTACCTATCAGAAAGCACTATATAGTAAAGCAAAACCATCATGCTCCAAGGACAGCAGTTTAGGCTTCCTTCTAACCCAAACAGAAATCTGTCTTTTGTATCTATTGTAGCACACCCAAAGAAAGAATTGGTTTTGCAAACAGTAACAGAGAACCCAAGCAGAAGATTCTCCTATGCAAAGAGTTTCCTTATACACATATCCTGTGCCCCTCTTCTGTCCACTTCATTCCACTTAACTGTGCCCTCCTTCTGGACCAAGTGCTCAAGAGTCTACTGTTTGGGTAGTAATAACAGAAAGTCATTTCAGAGGTTCAGTAAAGTGTTTCAAAAATAAGAAAATATATGCCACTGTTATTTTTTTGCGCCCTATTTCTTATAGCATATGAATATAAAGTATTAAATGGGACATGCCAAAGAAATAGAAACAATAAGCTAGAACTTTTTTCCTCACTTCTCTAGCAAAACCTTTAAAGCATAAAGCCTTAGTAAAATGTAATATTTCTTTTTCTGGGGAGAGTCTGGTGATGATTCTTCAGCTATTCCAGAAGTTTTTAATGAACAGTGACTTTCTTTAAATCAAACTCTATTTCCTCAGAACCTGTAGCTAAATGTTCACTATCAAATAACTTTAGCTTTTAGAACTTATTCTCAAAATTCTTTCAATTTTGTTCTTATAAAACTTCTTTCCCTGAAGATCCAGATAAAACATAACCCTTTCTTAATTTGTTTGACTCTCTGTATTATTTGCTTTCCCTGCTGAGAAAAAGTTAAAATCAATAGTCTTATTCTATTGTCTGAATCATTGTGGTTTCCTTCTGAAAAATTTTTTTAGTACTTTAACTTAATTATATTGCCACATGTATTTTTATTGTGAAGTGTTTCAAGCTTTATAAAAAAGTTCTCAATGTTTTACTGAAAGTTCTTGCTTAAATAGATAATTTATTTTATTTTTTTAATTGCTTTAATTTTTGTAGATTTTGATCCTATCTAAATCTTAGGTATTTCTAAATCTTAGGGATTTGGAGAATCATAGTTTTTAATTACAGAAATAATAAGTTCATTTACACTTTCTTGGACAAAATGAAGTTTTTTTCTCTTTCCTGTGTTCTTTGTGGAGGCAGCTATCTTAATCTTACATAAATTGGTGCACTGAAAGGATCTAGAAAAATTGACTGTGGCCCCTGCTGTAAACTCCCAGTTCCTTGGAGAACCATTAAGAACTCTCTTGACAGTTACTAGTAGTTGAGTTATAATTACTGGCATCTCATAAATATCTCTGGGCTTTATAATATGAGTTTCTTCCCAAGAGATAACTATTCCACCCCTTTTCTGTAACATGTAAAAGTTTCTAAGTGAATGAACCATACAGTTATATTCAAAAAGCAATCTGAAACATCTACTCTGTTGACTCTATACTTACTCATTCCCCATATCTAATTACTCACCAACCTGTCCATTATTTCTGTAAGATATCACTTGAATTCATCCTATGAGACCTAGTACAGGTGCTTATCATCTCATACCTGAAGTATTATAATAATCTTCTACAGAGCATCCATGCATCCAGTCTCTTTTTTTTTTTGTTTACATGGGCAGGCACCGGGAATCGAACCCAGGTCCTCTGGCATGGCGGGCAAGCATTCTTGCCTGCTGAGCCACTGTGGCCCACCCCATCCAGTCTCTTTTAACCTCCTCCAATGCATTCTCAATATTGAGATTTATTCTTCATAAAGAAATTATTTTTGCAAAGAGTTCTCTAGTTGAAGAACCTGGGACACTCTTTGTTTCAAGATAAAAATCTAAACTCCTTGCCATAGCGTACAGTGTCTTTTGCAAATTGGTTCCATAATAGCTTTTCTGCTAATCTCCAAGGAATAATTACTTTCTCTATCCTCACCAAAAACACATTATGCTTTATCAACACATGTATTCTGGGGAATTTCCAAGTACCTTTTATTTTCTTTAACTACTCTAAGCAAATTTCATCCAATCATATTTTATGGAATTTTACTTGATGCAAGATTATTTTTTAAATTTTGAAATATAGGAAGGATAAAATAGACAAGGTCTCTGTTATCATCTCAGTTATGCAATTAAAGGGGACCTAAACAAATAAATGAATATATATATATATATGGAAAGGAGTCCTCAATAAATATATAAATACAGGTGCATACATTTTTATATATGATCATTTTAGATGGTAAAAACTACTATGAAGAAAATTAAAAGAGGATAATAAGTTAGATAGTGCTTTCTCAACCATAAACTGAATGCAATTTGGACATAGCTGTATATAGCACTTAGTATAATAATAATAGCTAAATTAAGACATGCTTACTGTTACTATATACACTGTTTAAGCTCTTTTCCTGGATTAACTCATTTAATCTTCCCACAAACTTTAAGGGGAAGATCGTCTTGTTAGATGGTTATTACAGAAGAAGTAACTGAAGCATAGAAAGTCTAAATAACTTTTTTAAGCTAAAAGTAATAAATAATGAGACCAAGAAGAGAGTTTTTCTCCACAATTTATACTCTTAACCACCATACCATGCCATCTGTCTACACATGGTATCATAATTATTTGTTTACATGTCTGCTTTCTTTCCCATTTATTATTGAGCTCTTTGCTGAAAGGGACCATACTCTATTCATCTTCATATCATCACTGTCTAGCATCTATTCTATGTTCAATAATTTGTTAATAAACTAAATTATTATAATTTTGAGGATAGCATGTTGGATTTACTAATCTTGTCGAATTGTATTTTGTACGTGTCTACTTGGGGAAAACAAAGCTGAGAGAATATTTCCCAGTTTCAGTTAAAGTTTATCTGAACTAGCCTGGGTCATATGCACTTTTTGAATATAGAACCATGTATAGAGTGTACGGGGGGAGATAAGGGGTTGTCAACTCCTTATTCATTTGCTACACGCTCGAGGTAGAAGTAGATGTTGGAGTCAATTATCGGTCAATCTCTAACATTATGCCACATCTAGGTATTAACAGCCAAGTTACTTCGATTTATTTACATTCCATAATAGTAAAGAAAAGATGTTTCCTTCTCATTTCCAGAGAAAATTTGCTTGCATTCAAGACCAACAAACTGGATTTCTCTCTCTCTCTCTCTCTCTCTCTCTCTCTCTCTCTCCCTATGAAAGAGAGGAAGAACTAGAAGTAACTCCTATATATGATCAAGGGTTTCTGAGTCTCACACTTCTTATCCTGTAATGCATTTCCATTGTATGTGTATCTAAAACCTGGCCCTATTCGTGTTATCATGTGGAAATTGGGGCTTAGGGAACCAGCACCAAGATGTTATTATGGCTAATGTCATTGCACAGTAATAAATTGTCTGTCTCTCACGCAGAAGTCTTGTGTCTTTCTCTGCTAATATACATGAAACTGTGGCAGGATAATATGCCTTGCAAGTAGGTTAAAATCTCAGGCCTTTCACAATTTCTGACAAAAGAACCCATAAAAATCAGAAAACGGGATAAATCCTGGGAGACAAATATAGAAACTATTCACTAAGGAATCAACAATCTACTGAGATCAAAGACTGTCTTTTCCAAAGCTGTCTCCAGGAAACCAGGCACCATATGGCTTTAGTAAATCCTTGATGTATTTTTCTTGAATAAATTAATAAGCAGTAAGAAAAACAGTAGTATCCCATTTCTCACCTTATGGTAAGGTGACACAAATCTTCATAAATAAGATTTATGATTGGGTTCCCGTATCAGGGGCTCTAACTAACATGTAACTCAAATATCGTGTCTTATATTAGTCAGGATCTTCAGAGAAACAGAACCAAGAAGAGGATGTGTGTCTGTGTGTGTGCATGCATGTGTGCTTATACATATGTAAAGAGATTTATTTTAAGGATTAGCCCATTGTAGGGACTGGCAAATCCAATATCTATAGGGAAAGTCAGCACTTGGGAATTCAGACAAAATTCGCCATTGCATCTTGCGTCTGAAATCTGTAAAGAGGGTCCATCAGGTTGGAAACACAGAAAAGAGTTGACGTTTTAGCCTTGAAACAAAATTTTTTCTCTGAGAAACCTGAGGTACTTTTTGTTTTTGTATTTGCTTTTAAGGTCTTCAACTGCTTAGATGAAGTCCACGTACCTTATTGAGGGTATTCTCCTTTAATTTAACCAATTGTGACAGTGAGTCAACTCTACAAAATACCTCACAGCACCATCCAGGTTAATGTTTCACCAAACAGTTAGACCCCATCCTCGCCAAATTTATACATAACATCAACTAGCATGTGCTTGAACACCGGTTTCACTGTTAGTGACTAGACCATGAAAGCTGAAGAGATCATTTTTAAAATGAAATAGCTTAGACTGTATGTTGTGCAATGCTGGATACACTATCCTAGTAGAATGTTAACTCTAAACCTAGCCAAGCCACTATTTAAATGGCTAAGAAATTTAAATCAATAAAATTTCATAACAGATATCTAGAAGTAAAAAGAAAAATATACACACTGATTCCTCATCTTATTGCAATAATTCAGGGGAGCTCAGTATAAACCCTTCTGAACAAATGTTCTGTTTCATGTTTTTTTAAATTATGCCCCCAGTCTTGACCACCTAACCTGATAAACTTGTTTTGTTTTGAGGATAGTTAATGCCCTCAATCCTGTCAACTCTAAATAAAGTCGATTTTCTTTCTTTGTAATTGTTATTCCTTTTATTTATTTACTTTTTTTCTCACCTTAAAGGATACCCCCGGATATTCAATTCAATGCTGAATGAAGGCTCTGATAGTGGGTATCCTTGTCTTGTTCCCAACTTTTAGGAAATGACCTCCAGAATTTGATCAGTATGTATAATGTTAGGTATGGGTCTCTCAAAGATGTCCTTAATCATTTTGAGGATACTCTCTTCCATTTGTAGTTTGCTGAACATTTATATCATGAAAGAATATTGATTCTATCAAATCACCTTATTGTGGCCTTTGAGATCTTGTGTTTCTCTCCTTTAGATGATATTGGGGATGAAAGGTATTATAGTTGTGCAGAAGACTGTAGGAGTGAAATGTCATCATGCATGTAAAAATAATAAATTAATTGTATCTTTTAGTAATCATTTGATAACAAACCTCTCCCAAGCTTAGCGACTTAAACCAACAATAATTTATTATGTCCAAGACACTGGAAAACAGCTACGCTTCGGCTGTTCAAAGCTAGGCATGGTTGGGTGGCTCTGCTTCATGCTGTGGTAGCTGGGGTAGGATCTCTGCTTCTCAATGCAGGTCTATTTCCTAGCTGGGTAGGCTCTGATCCTGATCTTACCAGCAGGCTAGCCAGGATGTTCAGTGTCACTTAAGGTCTAGGGCTCAGAATTGACACTCTCTGTGTTGGTTTGAAGCTATTATGGTCCCCAGAAAAGCCATGTTTTAATTCTGATCCAATCTTATAGGAGCAGCCATTTCTTTTAATCCTGATTCAATACTGTAGGATGGAAACTTCTTATTAGATTTTCTCATGCTCAACTGTGGGTGTAACCTTTTGAATAGATGGAGATGCAACCCTGCCCATTCAAGATGGGTCTTGATTAGTTTACTGGAGTCCTTTAAAAAGGGAAACATTTTGAAGAAACCTCAGAGCAGATGCAGATTCTTGGAGAACAGTTACTTCAGAGACAGGGATGTTTGGAGATACTTGGAGTGCCACATAGAGAGCCCAGCAGACACAGCCATGTGCCTTCTCATGATATGCTAAGCTTGCTAAGCAAACTTGAACCAAGACTTGTGTCCCAGAGTTGTGAGTGCATACCTACAGACACTTAGAGAGGAAATTACTAGCATCAGAAGCTGGAAGCAATAAACTAGAAATAAGAACCAGCAGATGCCAGCTACAAGCCATCCCAACTGACAGACATGTTCTAAATAGCATCAGCCTTTCTTGAATGAATTTAACCTCTTGTTGGTGCCTTCATTTGGATACTTTCACTTCCTTAGAACTGTAAATTTACAACATCATAAACTCCCTTTTAAAAGCCATTCCATTTCTGGTATACTGCATTCCAACAGCTTAAACTAATACAGATTTTTATAATGGAGAAATAGAGTGCTGGTGTTTCCAGGTACCAAACATGTTGGAACAACCTTTAAAATGGATGAGGAAGATTCTGGAGGAGTTGTGAGGACCATGATAGAGAAGATCTAGAATGCTTTGAGGATACTGTTGGTAGAAATATGGACTCTAAGGATGCTTCTGATAAGGCTTTAGATAGAAATGATAAATGTATCATTGCAAACTGGAAAGAAGGCATTCTTTGTGGATGGAAGACAGAATTTGAGAATAATGAACTTGGATAATTAACAGAAGAAATTTCCAAACTAAAAGTGAAAATGCAATCTGGCTGCTCATTGCAGCTAACAGTAAAATGTGAGAGGAAAGAAGTAAGTTGAGACCTGAACTTATGGGTTCAAAGGAAATAGAAATTGGTGGTCTGAAAATTCTGAGCTTCCAGAGAGCTGAAGGGGTAATTTCTATAATAGCATAAAGAATTCTTAGAAATTGAAACTGGCAAGGAAAATATCTCAAATGAAAATGGAAAGGGATTGAATAGAAAATTTACAATAGCATCTCTAAATCATTAATAAACATCAATATCACTAGTGCTCAGGTAATGGAAATTAATCTAAAGATGAGCAATGTAAAAAATGTACTTTAAAAGGATTGAATGCTGTCAGTAAGAATGAGTCTGGGGAAAAAGAAATATCTTTATACATTGCTAGTAGTTGTGTGAATTGTTATAGTCTTTCATTGGAAAATAATTTAAATTGGAAATTGACCTCACCACTTTTACTAATCTATCCCATAAAATATAACATCTCTAAATGCTTACTATAGCATTGTGGCAAGATTAAAAAGATAATGGCCTTCAACTGACAAATAATTGAACACAGTATTAGTCAGCTACTAAAGAAAGAATTAATTCTTTATCATCTGATGGGTAAGGGAAGGAATTCTATGATGTATTCTTAACTGGAGAAGTTAAGATGCATACTTGAGAAATCAAGTATGACCCTGCTTTTTAAGATAGCCAGTGATAAATCCTATATATGTATAAACATATTTGTGTATGTTTATATGATTATAGGTGAAATATATTGGAGGATACCTGTATTAGGTAGGGTTCTCTAGAGAAACAGAATCAACAGGGAACACTGGCAAATATAAAATCTATAAAAGTGTCTTACATGACCGCAGGAATGCAGAGTCCAAAATCCACAGGGCAGGGTGTGAAACCGACGACTCCAGAGTTTTTGGATGAACTCCACAGGAGAGGCTCACCAGCCGAAGCAGGAATGGGACCTGTTTCCTCTGGGTCCTCCTTAAAAGGCTTCCCTTGATTAGATTTAGCATCACTAATTGTAGAAGACACTCCCCTTTGGAAGATTACAAATGGAATCAGCTGTGGATGCAGCTGACGTGATCATGACCTAATCCTATGTAATGTCCTCATTGCAACAGACAGGCCAGTACTTGCCCAATAAGATAAACAGGTACTACAACTTGGCCAAGTTGACACGTGTCCCTAACCATGACAGTCCACCCCTTGTCAACTTGGCACCTATATATATATATATATCACCTTAAACCATACTTAATTTCCAAATGAAAACAAATAAGCACACATTTTTTTCTTTTACTTGACAATACTCAACTGTCCTGCATATAACTGGAAACACATTAAATCTCTCCAGAATAGGGTGCAAATCCTTAGGCAACATTCATTCCTAAACTTGATATCTTACAACTTAAACAGTATAACATGAACAAAACAGCATTACAGTCCTCGTTTCTGTAACTGATCATGTGGTCGAAGTTCATATTTATCACTACCTTCTTCCACTACCCATTCTATGTTCCCTTTACCCTCAGCAAGCACTTCAGCTGGCTGTGGTTCTTTGCCTGGTGGGGTGACCCAAACCTTCATTCCGGAAGTTTCAGAGCCATTAGTAGTCCTGCCTGGATTGTGTTGTTGCAGTTTTCCATTGATTTTAATCACAGGGCATGGTAGTACTAATAGATGCCCTAGGAGATCTCCTATATTCCAAGAAAACTCTTCTTTACCTCCATTATGTAGTTGCAGTCCTACTTCTTTCTGATAGTCAGGGTCAATTACCCTAGACAATAATGTAATCCCCTTCCTGGCTTGTTGATCCAGAGGCATAAGTAGCCCAAAGTGACTAGGTGACAATCTTAACTTCCAGTTCAGTGGTATCATTGTTGTTTCTCCTGGAGGAAGCACACCCCGTTTTGGAACTAAAACCCGTAGACCAGCAGAACTCAGGGTAGCAGGAACAGGAAGCAAAAATTTTCCTAGTGGATCACTAGGGGTAATAGTGAGTGGTACCACACCCATTTCCACCCCTTGGTTCCTGAACCCATGGATCCTGGCTATGGGAGAAACAGCACCATACAGCAGATGCTGATTCAGAGCATACACAGCTTCCTGGAGAACATTACCCCAGCCTTTCAGGTTTTTGTCACCTAGTTGGCACCGTAATTGAGTTTTCAAAAGGCCATTCCACCGTTCCATCAATCCAGCTGCTTCTGGATGATGGGGAACATGGTAAGACCAGAGAATTCCATGAGCATGTGCCCATTCCCTCACTTCATTTGCTGTGAAGTGTGTTCCTTGATCCGAAGCAATGCTATGTGGAATACCATGACGATGGATAAGGCATTCTGTAAGCCCACGGATGGTAGTTTTGGCAGAAGCATTGTGTGTAGGGAAAGCAAACCCATATCCAGAGTATGTGTTTATTCCAGTTAGAACAAATCGCTGCCCCTTCCATGAAGGGAGTGGTCCAATGTAATCAACCTGCCACCATGTAGCTGGCTGGTTACCTCGGGGAATGGTGCCATATCAGGGGCTGAGTGTGGGTCTCTGCTGCTGGCAGATTGGGCACTCAGCAGTGGCTGTAGCCAGGTCAGCTTTGGTGAGTTGAAGTCCATGTTGCTGAGCCTATGCATAACCTCCATCCCTACCACCATGACCACTTTGTTCATAAGCCCATTGGGCAATGACAGGAGTTGCTGGGGAAAGAGGCTGACTGATATCCACAGAATGGGTCATCTTATCCACTTGATTATTAAAATCTTCCTCTGCTGAAGTCACCCTCTGGTGTGCATTCACATGGGACACAAATATCTTCATGTTTTTAGCCCACTCAGAAAGGTCTATCTACATACTTCTTCCCCAGACCTCTTTGTCACCAATTTTCCAATTATGGTCTTTCAAGTCCCTGACCATCCAGCCAAACCATTAGTAACAGCCCATGAGTCAGTAAACAAACGCACCTCTGGCCATTTCTCTTTCCAAGCAAAATGAACAACCAAGTGCACTGCTCGAAGTTCTGTCCACTGGGAGGATTTCCCCTCACCACTGTCCTTCAAGGACACCCCAGAAAGGGGTTGTAATGCTGCAGCTGTCCACTTTCTGGTGGTACTTGCATATCATGCTGAACCATCTGTAAACCAGGCCCGAGTTTTCTCTTCCTCAGTCAATTCACTGTAAGGAACTTCCAAGAGGCCATAGCTCTGGTCTGGGAAAGAGAAGGTAATGTGGCAGGAGTGGAAACCATGGGCATTTGTGCCACTTCTTCATGTAACTTACTTGTGCCTTCAGGACCTGCTCTGGCTCTATCTCGTATATACCATTTCCATTTTACAATAGAGTGCTGCTGTGCATGCCCAACTTTATGGCTTGGTGGGTCAGACAAC
>PVIY010038579.1:0-23800 GCA_004026745.1 Myrmecophaga tridactyla | reverse complement strand
TCCCCCTCAAGTCTCAACTGAGCACAGATTGGCACATATGTGTAAGAAACTGCCCAAGGATAGCGAAAGAAAGATCAGAAAAGATCAGAGGGAAGAACAAGGAGGAACAATCCCCAAGGCTCATGTAGACTCAGAAACAGTTCACATTTCCAACAACCAGAGTGGAAAATCTCGTAATTCATGGGACTTTATGCAGAGTACTCAAAAAGTACTGCCTCAATAGAGAAGAAAAGCTAGTCCTAGATTAAAGGTTACTGCTCTGATTCCACCTAACAAAGCTTAAAAGCAAAATCCAAAAGGATAAAACTGTTTCCAAGTAACTTCCATTGTATCCCAGAACAAAGCTCAAGAAGATTTACAGGAATACAAAATTATCCACCACACAGGAAAGCAAAATTCACAGTATAAGGCATGCAAAGAAACAGTAAAATAAGACCCATAATGAAAGAAAATCAAATGAAATCAACCCCAAAATGACAAAGATAAGGAATTACTAATTGAGGATATTAAAAGTTATTATTAGATGAGAGAGGAAAGGTTGAGTATGTTAGAGATGTGGAGGATGTAAAAAGACCTAAGTTGAATTTCTGGAGATAAAAAGTACAATTTCTGAGATGAAAAATATACTGGATGGAATTAACAACAAATTAGACAGTGATCCAACTTTTGTTTAATAAAAGCTTTATACCATACAATTTGTTCATTACAGTGTACAATTCAATGGTTTTAGTATACTTATAGAGTTGTGCCACTATCATCAATTTTAGAACACTTTATCACCACAAAAAGAAACCCCATACCAATCAGCAGGCACTCCCCATCTCCCAGTCCCCTCAGCTGGAGGCAAACACTAATCTACTTCCTGTTTGTCGAATTGCCTATTCTGCACATTTCATATAAACGGAAGCATGCCATATGCAACCTTTTATATCTGGCTTCTTTCACTTAGAATATTATTTTCAGGGTTGTATATTTTGTGACCTGGATCAGTAATTCTTTCTGTTTCATTGCCAATTAGTATTCCTTTATGGATATACCACAATACATTTATCCGTTCATTAGTTGATAGACTATTTGGGTAGTTTCTACTTTTTGGTTATTATGATTAATGATGCTATGAACATTTATATGCACGTATGCTTTCATTTACCTGGAGATATGTACCTAGGACTGGAAATGCTGGGTCTATGTTTAACCTTTTGAAGAACTGTGGAACTATTTTCCAGAGCACTTATACCAATAGTGAATCAATTTTTACCTTTGTTAATTTTTTCGCATTGTTTATCTGTTTTCTATTTTATTGGTTTTTGCTCTTATCTTAATTTCCTTCCTTCTCATTGCTTTGGGTTTACATTGCTCTTAAAGTAGACTTTAATTGGTTAATTTTATTTTTCTTGTTTTAAAATATAAATATTAAAGCTACAAATTTCCTTCAAGTATTGTGTAGCTGCATCCCACAAATTCTGATGTATTGTAAGTTTAATCATTTATTTTAAAACATTTTCTAACTTAGAAGTATGTTTAATTTCTAAATATTTGTATTTTCCTAGATATCTTTCTGTTAGAGATTTCTAATTTAATTTGATTGTGGTCACTTCAGCCTTTTCAAATTTGTTGAGACTTGTTTTATGGCCCACTATATGATCTTGGTCAACATACTGTGCACACTTGAAAAGAGTATGTATTCTGCAGTTGCTGGATGTGGTGTTCTGTAAATGTTAGGTTAGCATGTCAAATATGGATTAAAGCATGTTTTTGTACACAAAGTTTTATTGGAACACAGCCATACTTATTAATTTACTTATTGTTAATGAATGTTTTCACATTCAGTGACAGAGTTGAGTAGAAACCGAGCCTTTATAGCTCACAAAGTTGAAATATTTAAGCTCTGACCCTTTACAGAAAAGTATGCTGACCCCAGGTCTAGATCTTTTATTTTCTTACTGATTTTTTGGACTCACTTTCTTGATTACTGAGAGAGATGTTAAAATATCCAGCTATAATTATGGATTTGTTTCTCACTTCAGTTCTGTTATTTTTTGCTTCATGTATTTTGATTCTCTGATATTATGTACTTGGACACTCATGACTGCTCTTGTCTTTCTGATAAATTAATCTCTTTATCATTATGTAATTTTCATCTTTATATCTGGCACTACTCTTTGTCTTTAAATCTACTTTATCTGATTTCAATAAACACTCCAGATTTCTTATGCTTACTGTTTGCATGGTATGTCTTTTTCTATCCTTTTCCTTTCAGTGTATCTCTTTATATTTAAAATGTGTTTCATATAGGTAGTATGTAGTTGTCCTGTTTTTGCAAATGTACTAATCTTATTTGAGAGAAGCCAGATATAAAAGGTCGCATATGGCATGCTTCCGTTTATATGAAATGTGCAGAATAGGCAATTCGACAAACAGGAAGTAGATTAGTGTTTGCCTAGGGCTGAAGGGACTGGGAGATGGAGAGTGCCTGCTAATTGGTATGGGGTTTCTTTTTGTGGTGATAAAATGTTCTAAAATTAATGATGATAGCTGCACAACTCCATAAGTATACTTAAACCATTGAATTGTACACTTTAATGAACAAGTTGTATGGTATAAAGCTTCTATTGAACAAAAGTTGGATCACTGAAAAGATTTTTAAAACTTTTTATATATCCTTAGATAGACTGATGAAGAAGTGAGGAAGAGAGAGAAGATACAAACTACTTATATAGGTAATGAAAGAGTGGTCATTACTCCAGACCTTACAGACAACAAAAGGAAAATACGGCAATACTATAAACAACTTTATACAATAAGTTTGACAATTAAAATACTGAGATCAATTCCTTAGCAAAACAGACCCAAAACAAAATGGAAAATCTGAATAGCTCTAAATCTACTAAAGAAATCGAGTACACTGTGAAATACCACAACAAAGAAAACTCCATGCCCAAAGGTGAATACTTCCAAACATTTCAGGAAAACAAAAAAAATCAATCATACAGAAACTCATTTAGAGAACAGAGCAGGAGGGAATACCTCCTAATTCATTTTATGAAGTCAGCATAAGGTTAATACCAAAACTAGACAAAAGTCTTTCTAAAAAAGAAAATTACAGAATATCATGATAAAGACAGACCCCAAAAATCCTTGACAAAATATTAGCAAATAAAAACAGCAATGTATTAGATAATATATCATGAGCATCTAGGGCTTATCCCAGTAATTCAACACAGTTTAACATTCAAAAATCAAAGAAGGTGGGCCACGGTGGCTCAGCAGGTAGAGTTCTCGCCTGCCATGCCGCAGACCTGGGTTTGATTTTGCATGTGCCTGCCCATGCAAAAAAAGAATCAAACACTGGAATTGACTACATTAACAGAATAAAGGAGAAAAACCATATTATTATTCCAACAGATGCAGAAAAGGCATGTGATCAAATGGAATACTTATCCATGATTTTAAAACTCTTGGTAAATTAGGAAAAGAAAGGAAATTCCTCAATTTAATACAATTAAGAAAATAAATGGGCAAGCCACAGATTAGGCAAAAACAACTGCAGACGATATATCACATAAGGAAATACATATCCAAAATAAAAAAGCCAACAAGTAAATAATAAAAAGGGCAAAAGATTTAAAGCGACACTTCACAAAGGAAGATATCTGAGTGGCCAATAAGCTCATGAAAAAGAGCACCAGGTTATGAGAGTCAACCACAATGCTCTACCACCATACACCTACCAGAATGGCTAAAACACCAAACGTCAGTGAAGATGAAGAGCAACTGGAGCCCACGATCACAGCTGATGGTAGAGTAATATCGCACAACCACTTTGGAAAGAGGGATGTCAGAGTCCAAGGAGGGGAAAGGGGTTATCTGTATAGGAGGGCTGCTCACTCAGGATGTTAGAGGCTGAGAGAGGCAAGGAGAGCATCTGAGCAGACTAGAGTACTGACAGGGTCCAGGGCATTACAAAAAAGGAAAGGGAGAAAACTAGGTATCAGATAAATATCTTGTGTTATTGGACTAGAAGTGGCAATATCAGTGTAAGCTCATGGTTTTCAACAGATATAGAACGATACAGAAATACAGATGGAAATATGTTTTTATGTGTATATAAATATGTGTGTATGTGTATCCACCTCTACACACACACACACACACACACGCTGATCTTTTGTGAACTCTGGCCTAAAGATGTCTACTCATGTAAAACTGGACAAGCAAGATTTCCACAAAATACAGTGCTCCACACCTAATCAAATGCCAGGGAAGGCTCATACACATTTGCTTAGTAAAACTCTCTCATAGACCAATGTGGTATCACAATAAATACGTCACATAGTGTTACATCTTCCTATTATGAAGTTTTAGACTCTGTTTTAAATATTGAGGTCTTCTTATCTGAATTCAAATAACATGAATAACTCAAGAAGTACTTCCCACAGAGGAAAGATTAATAGATTGCACTTTATTAAATTAAAAAAATTTCTACAAGGGGAATTGTAAGAAGATGGTGGAGTAAGCAGCTCCAGGAATCGGTCCCTCTACCAGAACTAATGAACATGCAGGAATTGTCTGAAACAACTATTTAAAACTCCAGAGTCTAGTAGAACATTGTGGAGATACAGGGAAGAGTGAGAGGAAAAGGATGGTAAATGACAGTAAATACTGGCAAGTTTCACTCTCTATGTAGCAGCTGCAATCACCCAGGTCCCAGCCTCAAAGCAGGAAGTAGTGAGGCCCTCAACCTCAGCCCCTGGTGCAGCTTGCTGATGTCAGAGTAGGATATAAAGACCTAGTTCCCCAAGATACAAGGGGTGTGGTCTGATCAATGACCACTGCTTTTGATCAACTACATCAGATCAGTAGGTGCCAGCTCTGAGGGCAACCACTGGTCCAAACCACATAAGGCAAAGCAGCAGAGCAGACATAAGGAAGTATCCTTCCTCAAAAGTATGGAACAGTTAAAAAGGACTGCATTACCGGGCAAGTGCCAAATCAAGAAAATGCACCTCTAAAGTGCCAAAAGAAAAGCTCCTGGCACCCTTGCTAAACCCCTCCTTATCCATTCCCCAGGGCATTGTGGAACCTGCCCAGTGCTTCTTTCATGGGTCTCTTTCCAGTTGGGAAATACTGACATGGGAGACTCCTCCAGCACACTACCCTTCCAGAATTTGCCCTCCAGGCAAAACCAGCTTTCAGATAATAATTGAGTTGGGGGGCCTGGCACAAAGGTTTAAATGCTTTAAGCACCTGGAAGAGAGAGATGGTCTGTTTCCTAGAGGGAAGATGGGGCATTCAAATTCCTGTAAACAGAGGAACTCCTAAAGCCACTAGTGAGCACAAATCCAGGACAAGACAGACTCAGAAAAGATAATGAGGACCCTGCACTGTGCATTTGCCTTGGGCTGACCATCTTGACAGGAGGGCTGAACTCTGAAACAGAGCACCAGCCAATGTAAAGTCAATTTGCAGACTGTGAAAATTTTTTTTGAATTCTGTTTCATTTTCTTGGCTCCTGGAGCTCAAGAAAATCTCTGTCATATCATGAGCTGGATACAAACTCAAGAGAAAAAGCTCAGGGATTAAATCTCAGAGTTAACATTTTTAAATATGAAAATGTAAGTGTAAAACAAAGATTACAAGACAAACAAGAAAACAGCAAGTGATGGCCCATTCAAAGGGAGAGAACAGAAATCCAGAAAACATCAAAGACAAGACTACAGACATACCAGACTAGCAATTTTTTAAAAAGTATCTTCAATATGCTCAAGGACAGAAAGAAAATACAGACAAAAAGGACATGAATAAATAAAATGAGAATCTCAATAAAGAGATAAGTTTTTTAAAAGGAACCAAAACAAACAGAACCTGGAGTTGAAGATCACAAAACCTGTAATGAAGAATCCCCAGGAAGGTTTCTACAGCAGACTGGAGCTGGCAGAATAAAGAATCAGTAAACAAGAAGAAAAGACAACTGAAATGAGTCAGGCTGAGGTACAGAAAGAAAAAAGATTTAGAAAAAGCAAAAACAGTCTCTGTGACACCTGAGAGATACCATCAAGCATACCAATATATGCATTATGGGAATCCTAGAGAGAGAGGGAGAGAAAGGAGCAGAAGGAATATTCAAAGAAATAATCGCAGAAAACTTTCTAAATGTGAATATGCATATCCAAGAAGCCCAATAAACACCAAACGGGATAAACTTGAAGAGATACATGCCCAGATACATGGGGGCCTATCTGTTGAATGCAAAAGACAAGGAGAAAGAACTGAGAGCCTCAAGAGAAGAGCAATGTGTTATGTACATGAAAGTCACAATAACATTAAGTACCAATTCCTCATCAGAAACCATTATAGCAAGAAGACAGTGTGCTGAAATACTTAAAGTGCTGAAAGAAAATAGTTGCCAACCAAAAATTTTGTATGAATTGAGACTTTCTTTCAAAAATGAGGAAGAGATGATGACATTCCAAGATAAATAAACGCTGAGGGAGTTCATTGCAACTAGATCTGCCCTATAAGCCATGCTACAGGGAATTCTTCAAACTGAAAGAAAAGGATACTAGCAGTAGATCAAAGCATCACAAAGAAATAAAGAACTCTGGGAAAGGTAAACATATGGGTAACTATAAATGCTGGTACCATTGTATGCATTTTTTTTGTATATAACTCAACTCCTTACTACTTGCAGGAGCTAAAATGTAAATGCATAAAAATAATGTTAAATTTCTGGATTTGGACATAAAGTCCAAAAAGTAATTGTAACAAGTATTAAAAAGATGGGGGGACAGAGGAGTACAGAAACAGAATATTGTATACTATTGAAGTTAAGTTGGTAGCAAATAAAAAAATGATTGTTACATATTTAGGATATAAAATTTTAATTCCATGGTAACCACAAAGAAAATATATGAAAAATATATCTAGAAAGAAATGAGAAGGGACTCAATATGATACAATACAAAAAAAAATAAAATAAATATGAAAGTAAGCACTGACAGAAGTGAAGGTCAAAAAAAAGGTATAAGACTTATAAAGACTAAATAGCAAAATGACAAAGTCCTGCATTATCAACAGTCTCTTTAAATATAAATAGATTAACTCTCAAAAAATTGGCCAAGATTGGCAGAACCTAACTATACACTGTTCACAATAGGGTCACCTTAAATTCAAAGATACAAGTAGGCTGAAAGTAAAATGATAGAAAAAAATATATACCACGTGTTCCAGTTTGCTAGATGCTGGAATGCAATATAGCAGAAATGGAAAAGCTATTTTTTTTTGCATGGGAAGTCTCCGTGAATCGAACCCAGGTCTCCAGCATGGCAGGCGAGAATTCTGCCACTGAGACACCATTGCATTGCCAAGGAAGAGCTTTTAAAAGGGGGGATTTATGAAGCTGCAAATTTACAGTACTAAGGCCATGAAATTGTCCCAATTAAAGCAAGTCTATAGAAAGGTCCAATCTAAGGCATCCAGGGAAAGATACCTTGATTCAAGAAGGCCAATGAAGTTCAGGGTTTCTCTCTCAAGTGAGAAGGCACATGGCGAACACAATCAGGGTTTCTCTCTTCAGCTGGAAGGGCACATGGCAAACATGGGGTCATCTGCTAGCTTTCTCTCCTGGCTTCCTGTATCATGAAGCTCCCTCGGAGGTGTTTTCCTTCTTCATCTCCAAAGGTTACTGGCTGGTGGACTCTCTGCTTCTTATGGCTATGTTGTTCTTCTCTGCTCTCTCTGTATCTCATTCTCCAAAATATTTCCTCCTTTACAGGATTCCAGTAAATTAATCAAGACCCACCCGAATGGATGGAGACACATTTCCACATAATCCAGCTTAACAACCACTCTTGACTGAGTCAGTTCTCCAAGGAGATGATCTAATTACAGTTTCAAACATACAGTATTGAATAGGGATTAGAAGAAATGGTTGCCTTTACAAAATGGGATTAGGATTAAAACATGGCTTTTCTAGGTTACATACATCCTTTCAAACCAGTACAATGTGCAATAAAACAACCAATGGGTAAAAGAAGAAATCACAAGGGAAATTAGGAAATACCTTGAGGTGAAAATGAAAACACAGCATACAAAAAGTTATGGGATGAGAGTGATACCCCAATAAATTCTAGAGTAATATGAACAGTGAATAAAAAAGTATCTGCAAAGTCCCCTTGGGGGAATGGCAAGAAAGGGGGAAAATTCAACTTCCCCATGTGGAGAATTTCTCATATTCTCACAAGCAGTGGGGACAACAAAAGCAATAAGCCGAGCCCTCAATCTTGGGGTTTGTTCACATGAAACTTATCGCTGCAAAGGACAGCCTAAGCCTACTTAAAATTAGGCCTAAGAGTCACCCCCAGAGAATCTCTTTTGTTACTGAAATGTGGCCTATCTCTCAGCCAACACAACAAGCAAACTCACTGCCCTCCCCCTCTCTATGTGGGACATGACTCCCAGGGGTGTAAACCTTCCTGGCAATATGGGACAGAAATCCTAACATGAGCTGGGACTCAGCATCAAGGAACTGAGAAAACCTCCTAGACCAAAAGGGGGAAGAGAGAAATGAGACAAAATAAAGTGTCAATGGCTGAGAGATTTCAAACAGAGTCGAGCGGTTATCTTGAAGGTTATGCTTATGCATTATATAGATATCACCTTTTTAGTTAAGTATAATGGAGAGGCTGGAGGGAAGTGACTGAAAATGTGGAGCTGTGTTCCAGTAGCCTGTTTCTTGAAGATGAATGTATAATGATATAGCTTTCATAATGTGACTCTGAGATTGTGAAAACCTTGTGTCTGATGCTCCTTTTATCTATGGTGTGGACAGATGAGTAAAACATAAATAAATTAATAATAGGGGGAATAAATGTTAAAATAAATTTAGTAGATTGAAATGCTAGTGTGTTGGTTTGAAAGGATGTATGTCCCCTAGAAAAGTCATGCTTTAACCAAAATCCCATTTCATAAAGGCAGGATAATCCCTCTTCAATACTGTATGTTTGAAACTATAATCAAATCATCTCCCTGGAGATGTGATTTAATCAAGAGTGGTTGTTAAGCTAGATTAGGTGACCCATGTCTCCACCCACTTGGGTGGGTCTCGATAAATCTCTGGAGTCCTATAAAAGAGGAAACATTTTGGAGAATGAAGGAGATTCAGAGAGAGCAAAGAATGCTGCTGCACCACGAAGCAGAGAGTCCATGAGCCAGTGACCTTTGGAGATGAAGAAGGAAAATGCCTCCTGGGGAGCTTCATGAAACCGGAAGCCAGGAGAGAAAGCTAGCAGATGACGCTGTATTCGCCATGTGCCCTTCCAGCTGTGAGAGAAGCCCTGACTATGTTCACCATGTGCCTTCTCACTTGAGAGAGAAACCCTGAACTTCATCAGCCTTCTTGAACCAAGGTATCTTTCCCTGAATGCCTCTGATTGGACCTTTCTATTGATTTGTTCTAATTGGGACATTTTCTCAGCCTTAGAACTGTAAACTACCAACTTATTAAATACCCCTTTTTATAAGCCATTCTGTTTCTGGTATATTGCATTCTGGCAGCTAGCAAACTAGAACAGCTAGTGATCTATGAAAGGGAGTGGTAAGGGGTATAGAAAAAAAAATAGGGGAAACAAAGGCTAAAATATTGGGTAGATGGAAATACTAGCAATCAATGAGAGGAAGGGGTAAGGGGTATGGTATGTATGAGTTTTTTCTTTTTTCTTTTTACTTCTTTTACTGAATTGATGCAAATGTTCTAAGAAACATTCATGGTGATGAATGTACAATTATGTGATGATACCGTGAGTCATTGATTATATACCAAGAATGGAATGATCATATGGTAAGAATGTTCCTGTTTGTATTTTGTTATGTTAAATAAATAAATAAATAAATAAAAAGTTATGGGATGCATATAGTCTGGAGCAGCTAGAAGGAAAAGTCTGAGAGGATCATATGGTAGCCTATGATAAACTCTGGTTCTGTCCTATAACTACTTGTTGAAAAGTGCTTTGAAAACCATTGTTTTTACTTCTTAGCTTTGTATATATGTCATCTATACAATTTAAAAGTTAAAAAAAAGTTATGGGATGTAGCAAAGCCAGTGCTGAGAGGCAATTTATAGCTCTAAATGTATAAATTAAAGTAAGAAAGATTTGAAATCAGAGAATAACCTCAAAACTGGAAGAACTAGAAAAACAAGTGCAAATTAAACCCAAAGAGGGTACAACGAAGGAAATAATTAAGAGAAGAGAAAAATAAAATAGAGAATTTAAAAAAATCAATAGAGAGAATTAACAAAACCAAAAGCTGATTAAGTCCTGAAATGGAGAGGTGCCAGCCTCTCCAGAACATCAACTAGTTCTATTCCCCACCCCACCCCCTTATTACTGATAGCCCCTTCCAACATGAAAAAGTTAGAATGGGTATAGCCCAAATACCCCTAAAGAGTGGAAGAAAGATCACAGGTGGAGTTATACAGAGAAGGCGGGGTTTAACAAATGAATGTGATTGTTGAATCATTATATTGATATTTCTTTTAGTCTCCAATATCTTAGAGCAACTAGAAGTAAAAACCTAAAATTGTGGAACTGTAACCCACACCAAACTCTGAAATCTGGTCTACAACTAACTGTTGTGATATACTTAGAATTTCATTGCTTTTTTGTATATATGTTATTTTTCACAAACACACAAAAAGGTGATTGTGATGATAAATGCACGGCTATATGATGATATTGTGAACCACTGATTGTACACTGTAGATGATTATATGGTATGTGAATATACAATATATATCAATAAATATATATATATAGTGCTCGCTTCAGCAACACACATACTGTATCAATTGGAATGATATAGAGAAGATTAGCATGGCCCCTGAGCAAGGATAGCACACAAATTCATGAAGCGTTCCATATTTTTAGAAGAGAAAAAAATACATATATAATTTTAAAAAAGATCAATGGAGAAGGTGGAGTTATAAAAGAGAAGATTGGATTTAAGAAATTTGGACTCTGGAATCATCATACTGATATTTTAGTCTCCAGCATCTAGAGAGGCCAGAAGGAAAAACCTAAAATTGTGGAACTGTAACCCATACCAAAATCTGAAATCTGTCCTGTAACTAATTGTTGTGGTGTGCTTCGAAATTTATTGCTTTTTTGTATACATGTGATTTTTCACAATAATAATAAAGAAAAAAAGCTGGTCTTTTAAATATATCAATGAAATTGACAAACCTTTAGCTAGATTAATGAAGAAAAAAGAGAAAGGACACAAATGAATAAAATCAGAAATGGAAGGGGGATATTACTACCAACCCCACTGAAATAAAAATCACTATAAGAAGACACTATGAACAACTGTTCACCTACAAATTAAATAACCTAGATGAAATAGACAAATTTCTAGAAACACACATTCTAGCTACACTGGCTCAAGAAGAAAAAGGAGATTTCAATAAACCAATAACTAGTAAAGAAACTGAATCAGTAAGCAAAACCTTCTAACAAAGAAAAGCCCAGGACTATATGAATACACTGCTGAATTTTACCAAACATTCCAAGAAGAATTAACAACAGTTCTATTCAAACTTTAAAAAAACTGAGAGGAGGGAACACTTACTAACTCATTCAATGAGACTACCATCACCCTAATGCCTAAGCCAGAAAAAGATACAAGAAAATAAAATTACAGTATCCCTTATGAACACAGATACAAAAAATCCTTAAGAAAATACTAGCACTCTAAATACAACAGCACATTAAAAGAATTATAGAACATGATCAAGTGGGATTTATCCCAGATATGCAAGGACAGTTCAACATAATAAAATCAAATAACGTAACACATTAACAGAACAAAGGGTAAAAAACATATGAACATCTCAATTGATACAGAAAAGGAGTTTGACAAAATCCAGCATAACCTATTGATAAAAACACTTAAAACAAACAAACCAGGAATTCCTCAACACAATAAAGGGCATATATCAAAAAGTCATAACTAATATCTTACTTAATGATGAAAGAATGAAAACTTTCCTTTTAAGATGAAACAAGACTTCCACCATTATTACTTAACATTGTACTAGAAGTTCTAGCCAGAGTAATAAGGCAAGAAAAAGAAATCAAAAGCATCCACATTGGAAAGAAAAAGTAAAACTTTCCCTATTTATAAATGTCATGAGTTTATACGCAGAAAATCTTAAAAAAATCCACAACAAAGCTATCAGATTTAATGAATGAATTCAGCACATTGGCAGGGTACAAGATTGACACCAAAATATGAGGGGTGTTTCTGTACAATAGTTTAAAAAAAAAAAAAGAAGAACTCAAGAATTATTTACAATAGCAACTAAAAGAATCAAATATTTAGGGATATATCTAACCAAGGATATAAAGTACTTGTACACAGAAAAGTCAAAAATATTGCTAAAAGAAGACCTAAATAAATGGAATGACATTGTGTGTTCATAGATAAGACTAAATATTGTTAAAATGGCAATTTTATCCAAAGCAATTTACAGATTCAATGCAACTGCAACTAAAATTCCAACAGCTTACTTTGCAGAAATGGAAAAGCCAATCCCTGAATTCACTTGGAAGGGGAAGAGTTCCTGAACAGCCACAGGCATCTTGAAAAAGAAAGAAGTCGGAGGACACACATTTCCCAATCTTAAACGTATTACAAGGCCACAGTAAACAAAAGGGCATGGTGCTGAGACAAGGACAGACATATAGACCAATGGAATACAATTCAAAGTTGAAAAATAACCTCTGGGCGGCTGCCGTGGCTCAGCAGGCAGAGCTCCGACCTGCCATGCTGGAGGTCTGGAGTTCAATCCCTGGTGCCTCCTGCCCATATGCAAATTAAAAAAAATAAAAATAAAAAAAAACCTCTCAGAATTATGGACAACTGATTTTATGACAAGGGTGCCAAATCCACTTGATGGGGAATGAACAGTCTCTTCAACAAATGGTGCTGGGAAAACTGTATATCTATATGCAAAAGAATGAAGGTAGACCCTCTACCTCACACCATATATAAAAATCAACTCAAAATAAATCAAAGATTTCAATATAAGACCCAAAACTATAAAACTCCTAGAAGAAAGCATAGATAAGTACATTCAGGAGCTTGTGTTAAGCAATAGTTACTTAGACTTTACACTCAAAGCATAAGCAACAAAAGGGAAATAGAAAATCACAAGAAAGAAAAAAAAAAAAAAAGGAAAGATTATACCTACCATACCCCTTACCCCTTGCTTTCATTGATCACTAGCATTTCAAACTAAATTTATTTTAGCATTTGTTCCCCCTATTATTTATTTTTATTCCATATGTTCTACTCGTCTGTTGACAAGGTAGATAAAAGGAGCATCAGATACAAGGTTTTCACAATCACACAGTCACATTGTGACAGCTGTATCATTATTCAATCATCCTCAAGAAATATGGCTACTGGAACACAGCTCTACAGGAAATAGAAAATCAGACCTCTTGAAAATTAAAAATGAAAGTAAAAAAACCTACACAATGGGAGAAAATATTTGGAGACCACATATCCAGGATATATAAAGAAATCCTAAAACTCAACAACAAAAGCACAAGCAACCCAATTGAAAGATGAGCAAGAGTTGAACAGACATTTCACCAAGGAAGATACACAAATGGTCAAAGAGCACAGGAAAAGATGCTCAACATCATTAGCCATTGGGGAAATACAAATCAAAACCACAATAAGATAACCATTTCCAACCCACTACAATAGCTACTATTTTAAAATCAGAAAATTACAAGTCTTGGAGAATATGTGGAGAAACAGGAACTTTCATGCATTTTGGCAGGAATGTAAAATGGTGCAGCCACTGTGGAAGACAGTTTGGCAGTTCCTCAAAAAGTCAAATATAGAACTATCATATAACCCAGCAACTCTACTTCTACGTATACACCGCCAAAAAGTGGAAAGCAGGGCTTCGAATAGATATTTGTACACTGATGTTCATAGTGGCATTATTCAGAATTGCCAAAAAATGGAAGCAACCCAAGTGTCCGTCAGCTGATGAATGGATAAACAAAATGCGGTTGGTATTCACATACAATGGAGTATTATTCAGCTGTAAAAGGGAATGAAGTTCTGATACATGCATCAACATATATGAATATGAAGACATGGTGAGTAAAATAAACCAGAGATAAAAAGTGAAAATATTGTATGATATCTTACTGATATGCAATAATTAGAAAAAGAAAATTCATAAAGTCAGAAACTAGAATACAGGTTACCAGGTGGTACTGAATGGGGAGTTAATGCCTAAATTGGGATGATGGAACAGGTTTGGTAATGGATGGTGGTGAAGATAGCACAGCATTGTGACTGTACTTATATTCAAATATAAGGAATATATATTTGAATGTGGCTAAAAGAGGAAATTTTAGGTTGAATATATGTCACGAGAATAAATTTTTTAAAAAACTCCAAAGGTCTGTACAACACAATGAACCCTAAAATGAATCAGACTACAATTAACTGGAGAATTATAAAAATGTCCTTTTGAGACTTCTGGGAAGACGGCCGAATACAGTAGCTCAAGATTAGTCCTGCTCCACAGAAAAGTTAGAGAAGGGTCAGAAGGGTAACTGAGATGGCAATTTGGGAGTGCGGCTGTCCTGGGAGAGCCTTCTACACCACACGATGCAGCCCTACTTGCAGAGGCCGAGGAACTGTGGCAGAAAACTGGAGCCTGTCACAGAGGCATAGAGCCCACGGGAGTACACAGACGGGAGCCAGGGATTAACAGGTAAATCAGGCCTCATCCCTTGGGCGCACTGCCCTCATCAGTGCAGCCCCATGACTGGCAACTCAACCCACACCCGACGCACATGAACCCCACCATCCACTCCCGTTCCCTGCGCTCCAAGCACCCCCGCCCCACTTGCCCCTGGTGCACATACCTGCCCCCCACACCCACAACAAGGCAGCCAACCCACTTCTCCTGCACCCCTCCTGGGCACTTCCTCCCCGTCCCTGATCCCTGCAGGCACATAAAGGCTACGGGCACTAACCTCCAGAACCAGGCTACCCCTGCCCACCTGCTGATACTGTCGCAAAATTCCACCCTGCCCACCCTGAGCTCTGTGCATCAATTTACTGCACTCCCATGACTACGCATGCACACAGGCTCCCAATCACGTCATTCAAATCTGGGAACCTCAGTTTACAGCAGGGCTAGAACCGCGCATGCGCACAGCCCTCAGCCTCACTTCCCAGCTCTGAGAAAGTGCCGACCTGTGCAGTGGGTCACAGCTGCCCCCAATCCATAAAGGCAGAAAGCCAACCTGCTGCCACAGCTCTATGCATGAGCGCAAAGGGCCCCGTTCCTTAGACCAGGGCACACCAGGGTTATAACCCCCAGACCGGAGCACCCACACAGTTCCATCCTCCCTGGCTGCTGGGCGCCCACATTCACAAGTATCAGTGTAACAACCCCAACCTGCACCTATCCCTGCCCTTAAACAAATCACTGCACTGAGTGCTCCAGCCTGTACCATCCTCCCTGCTGTACAACCATCCCGCAACACAAGACCTTAGACTACTGAAACAAATCAACTCCCAAAGTAAATTAATCAAGAATTTATATGCCACGAAGACAGCAGAAGATCACTAAGCATATCACAATGCAGACACTAATACCCCGCCTAATGACCAAATTAAAACACCAGAGGTACACAGACGTTAGAACAACTAATCAAAGGTGTTCATACAACTCTACGTAATAAGATAAGTGCGATAGCAAATGACATAAAGGAGATCAAGAAGACAGTAGAAGAGCACAAACAGGAATTTGAAAGAATAAATGGAAAAATAGGAGATATCACAGAGATTAAAAACTCTGCTGAGCAAATAAAAAACATACTAGAGGCACACAAGACCAGATTTGAAGAGACAGAAGAAAGAATAAGTGATATAGAGGACAGGATAATTGACTTCAAAGACTCAAAACAATAAATGGCAAAAAAGACGGAAAAAATTGTATTGGAACTCAGGGAAATGACAGACAAAACAAAGCACAAAAATGTAAGAATCACTGGTGTCCCAGAAGGACAAGAGAGGAGTAAAGGGCTAGGAAGAGTAGTTGAGGATATAATGGGGGGAAACTCCCCAACCCTCATAAAGGACATAAATATACAAGTCAAAGAAGCCCGACAAACTCTAAACAGAATAAATACAAACAGGGCTTCCCCAAGACACATACTAATCAGTCTGTCAAATGTTGAAGAGAAGCAGAAAATCCTGAAAGCAGCAAGAGTCAAACTATCTACTACATACAAGGAAAACCAAATAAGACTGAGTTCAGACTACTCAACGAGCACCCTGGAGGCGAGAAGGCAGTGGTATGATACATTTAAGATACTGAAAGAGAAAGACTTCCAGCCAAGAATTCTGTACCCAGCCAAATTGTCCTTCAAAACTGAGGGAGAGATTAAAGTTTTCACAGACAAAGAAGTCCTGAAAGAATTTGTCAACAAGAGACTAGCACTACAAGAAATACTAAAAGAAGGGCGGCTGCCGTGGCTCAGCAGGCAGGGCTCCGACCTACCGTGCTGGAGGTCTGGAGTTCGATCCCTGGTGCCTCCTGCCCATATGCAAATTTAAAAAAAAAAAAAAAAGAAATACTAAAAGGAGTTCTGCCAGCTGAATAAAAGACAGGAGAGGAAGGTCTGGAGGAGGGCACAAAATTGAAGATACCACTAAGGGGAATTTAAAGAATGCAAAGAGAAAGAGGGAAAGGAATATAGAGGTCTGATAAAATAAAAGAGAAAAGATGGTGGATTCAAGAAATGCCTTCTCAGTAATAACTTTGAATGTTAACGGACTAAACTTACTAGTTAAAAGAAACAGATTGGCAGAATGGATTAAGAAACATAATTCAGCTATATGCTGCTTACAAGAGACGCATCTTAGACACAAGGATACAAATAGATCGAAAGTGAAAGGATGAAAAAATGATTTTCCACACAAGTTGTAAACAAAAGAAAGTAGGAGTAGCTATACTAATATCAGACAAAATAGATTCTAAATGTAAAGACATGATAAGAGAGAAAGAAGGACACGATATACTAATTAAAGGGTCAATTCACCAAGAAGATATAACAATCATACATGTTTATGCTCCCAATCAAGGAGCTCCAAAGTACATGAGACAGCCACTAGCAAAACCAAAGGGACTGATAGATGTTTCAACAATAATAGTAGAGACTTCAATACACCACTCTTCTCTATTGACAGAATAACCAGACAGAGGATCACAAAGGAAATAGAGAACTTAAACAATTTGATAAGTGAATTAGACCTAACAGACATATATAGGTCATTGTGTTAGATTCAGTTGTCAACTTGGCCAGGTGAGCATACCTAGTCTTGTTGCTGCAGACATAAGCCAATGGTACGTGAACCTCATTTGTTGCTAATTATATCTGCAGTCGGCTAGGAGGCGTGTCTGCTGCAATGAGTGACGTTTGACTTAATTGGCTGGTGCTTAAATGAGAGAACGCAACGTAGCCGCAGCCTAAGCAGCTCAGCATTCCTCATCTCAGCACTTGCAGCTCAGCCCAGACCTTTGGAGATGGAGAAAGAAGTCACCCCGGGGAAAGTTGTTGGAACCCAGGGGCCTGGAGAGAAGACCAGCAGAGACCATCCTGTGCCTTCCATGTAAGAAAGAACCTCAGTGGAAAGCTAGCTGCCTTTCCAGGCGGCTGCTGTGGCTCAGCAGGCAGAGCTCCGACCTGCCATGCTGGAGGTCTGGAGTTCGATCCCTGGTGCCTCCTGCCCATATGCAAATTAAAAAAAAAAAAAAAAAGTTACCTGCCTTTCCTCTGAAGAACCAACAAAATAAATCCCCTTTTATTAAAAGCCAATCCATCTCTGGTGTGTTGCATTCCGGCAGCTAGCAAACTAGAACAGGTCATTGTACCCAATTCTTCTCTAGTGTTCAAGGAACATTCCCCAGGATAGATCATACGCTAGGGCACAACACAGGTCTTTATAAATTTTAAAACACTGAAATTATTCAAAGCACTTTCTCTGATCACAATGGGATGAAACTGGATCTCAACAACCACTGAAGAGCGAGGATATTCACAAATATATGGAGATTAAATAACACACTCTTAAACAACCAGTGGGTCAAAGGAGAAATTGCTAGAGAAATCAGTAGCTATCTGGAGATGAATGAAAATAATAATACAACTTATCAGAACTTACAGGATATGGCAAAGGCTGTGCTGAAAGGGAAATTTATTGCTCTAAATGCCTATATTAAAAAACAAGAAAGAGCAAAAATTTGAGGACTTAACAACACACCTGGGGGAACCTGAGAAAGAACAGCAAACTAACCCCAAAGCAAATAGAAGAAGAGAAATAACAAAGATTAAAGCAGAGATAAATGAATGGGAGAACAAAAGAACAATAGTAAGAATCAATAAAACCAAAGTTGGTTCTTTGAGAAAATCAATAAAATTGAGTCAGTTAAGGAAAAAATTCCTTCAAAATAGCAACTAAAAGAATCAAGTACTTAGGAATGAAGTTAACTAGGGATGTAAAGGACTTGTACACAGAAAACTACATAACATTGTTAAAAGAAACCAAAGGAGATCTAAATAGGTGGAAAGACATTCCCTGCTCATGGAAGGCTAAATATACTTAAGATGTCAATTCTCCACAAATTGATCTACAGATCCAACAGAGTACCAATCAAAATTCCAACAATCCACTTTGAAGACTTGAAAAGCTAATTTTCAAATTGATCTGGAAGGGAAAGAGACCCCAAATAGGTGAGAGCATCCTAAAACAGAAGAATGAAGTGGGAGCAGTAACACTCCCTGACTTTAAAACCTATTATAAAGCCACAATGATCAAAACAGCATGGTACTGGTACAAAGATAAAAGCATTGACCATGGAATCAAATCGAGAGTGCAAAAATAGACCACCAAATTTATGGTCAACTCATCTTCAACAAGGCCCCCAAATCCTCTGAACTGGGACAAAATAGTCTTTTCAATAATTGGGCATGGAAGAACTGGATATCAATAGCCAAAAGAATGACAGAGGACCCCCAACTTATACCCTACACAAAAATTAACTCAAAGTGGATCAAACATCTAAACATAAGAACTAGCACCATAAAGCTTCTAGAAGAAAATGTAGGGAAACATCTTCAAGACCTAATAATAGAAGGTAGCTTCCTAAACTTCATATCCAAAGCACAAGTAACAAAAGAAAAAGCAGATAAATGGGAACTCCTAAAAATCAAATGCTTCCGCACTTCAAAAGACTTTGTCAAAAAGCTGAAGAGGCAGCCAACTCAATGGGAGAAAATATTTGGAAATCACACATCGGACAAAGGTTTAATTTCCTGTATATATACAAAGAAATCATACAACTCAACAACAAAAGATTAAACAACCCAATTATAAAATGGGCTAAAGATACGAATAAACATTTTTCTGAAGAATACAGATAGCTCAAAAGCACATGAAGAGATGCTCATTTTCACTGGCTTTAAGGGAAATGCAGATCAAGACTACAATGAGATACCACCTCACACCTATAAGAACAGTTCTAATAAACAAACAGGAAACTATAAATGTTGGAGGGATGTAGAGAAACTGGGACACTTATGCACTGTTGGTGGGAATGTATAATGGTGCAGCCACTATGGAAGACTGTTTGGGGGAGCCTTAGGAAATTAAGGAATATCGAGTTGACCTATGACCCAGCAATAGCACTACTTGGTATATACCCAAAAGAGCTGAAAGCCACGACACAAACAGATATTTGCACACCAATGTTCATAGCAGCATTATTCACAATCGCCAAAAGACAGAAACAAACCAAATGCCCATCAACAGACGAATGGATCAACCAAATGTGGTATACGCATATGAGGGAACACTATGCAGCAGTAAGACAAAATGATGCCCTGAAGCACATAACAAGATGGATGAGACCTGAGGACATAATGCTGAGTGAAATTAGCCAGACACAAAAGGATAGATATTGTATGATTCCACTTTTATGACCAGCAGAAAGGTATAATCAGAGGCTTATAATACAGAAGATAAGGGACTTAGAGATACATAGAAGGTAGACATGGGTGAACCGTTAGCTAATGAGGTTGAACTTCAATGTAAGGGAATAGATAGGAGTGAAGGTGGTTCTCTAGTGTGTCTAGAAGTGATATTACCATATGGAGGATGTACAAGATTGAAAGGGATTGTACAGATCTTCATGTCCCACTGATTAACACTAGAAATATGAATTAGTTCTTGCAAGAATTACTTCAAAGATATGATTCTTGTACAAAGAGCGTTTTAAGTCAGGGTACAGGGGGAAAACTGCTATTGCATGCTATCAGCTATGTTCAAAAGGAGACCATCAGCACTACCACAGCAGCAGCAGAGGTAAATAATGGGGTGAGGGACAACGTTAAGAGGAGATTTAGATTTCCTATTTGGCGAGGGTGTGTTGATTGGTTTTCCTTCTCTTGGTAGGAATGAAATTATCTAAAATGGAGAATGTTGATGGACTGTGGACTTTGGGCCCTATACATGATGCTCGATGAATGCAAGTGGCTGAAGGATGTACTGACAGAAGCAGATTGGCAAATGATGGTGTATACTTATGAATGAAGGTTGTGCTGCCACAAAGAGGAACAAAGTTGTGAGGCATGGAACGACGTGAATGAACATGTGGGATATTTGCTGAGACAAAATAAGCCAGAAACAAAAGAACAAGAACGGTATGGTCACCTTTAGAAAATGCTTATAAGAAAACAGGGGCCTAAATCGTAACCTTAGAACGGACACATTAAGTCCGGAGTGGCGATTATTATTTCTGGATTTTGAGAGGCTGTTTTATATATATAACCTGATATTTAATATCGAGATAAGAACGAAGCCGATCAGGTTAGGATCAAAGTAATTCAGAACACAGGGGTAAGGAAGACAGTGTCTATATTTTAGAACCACAAACACTCTTTGAGACCAATGAAAGAAGGTTTATTTGATCTAGAACTGAAATTTTCTGTAGTGCATAATCTAATTCATCCTATCTGTAAAGCTCATTTGAATAACTGAAACACAGGGAGCACAGAATAAGAAAAGAGGTCCTTTAATCTTGTACAGATTATTGTAATGCCTGGATACATCCTAAAGTATATTAAAAGATAATCAAAAAGTATTGGCAAAGTCCCCTGAGGGAGGTGAGAAAGAATATGGAACTATTACACCTTATCATCAGGGACTCCCCTGATACCTTGTGAAACTTTAGGGATACCCAAATCAATAGGCCATGCCCTCAATCATGAGGCTTACTCTTGTGAAGCTTATGTAAGTAGTGGAGAAGCTTAGACTACCTATAGGCATGCCTAAGAGTTACTTCTGGAGGACCTCTGCTGTTGCTCAGGTGTGGCCTCAGTCTCTCTAAGTCCAACTCTGCAAGTGAAATCATTGCCATCCCCGCTTTGTGGGACATGACATCCAGGGATGAAAGTCTCGCTGGTAACATTGGAGATGACTCCCAGGGATGAATTCAGACCTGGCACCATGGGATCAACAATTCCATCCTGACCAAAAGGGGGAAAAGAATTGTAACTAATAAAGTATCAGTGGCAGAAAGAGTTCAAATAGAGTCGAGAGGCTACTCTGGAGACTGATCTTATGCAAGCTTCAGGTAGACTTCGCTACCTATCATAACCTGCCAGCCCCCAACCAGGACCATTCCAGACAATCCTAAAGAACACCTAGGACAATATAGAAGATTCCACAAGGGTTCCATGCACCAGACTAACTTTCCAGAAACCTATAACCTCCAGATGGGTCCCTGATCCAGATAAGTCCTGAAACCCACCCCAGCCTAACCAAAACATCAGGTAAGTCCATCTCCCTACCCCATATTAGTGACAGACCCTTCTAATATGAAAAATTTAGAATGGCCGTAGCCCGAACACCCCTAAATAGAGGGATGGAAAGATCAAAGGTGATGGTGGAGTTATACAAAGAAGAAAGGATTTAACAAATGAATATGAATGTTGAATCATTAAATCTCTTTTAGTCTCCAGTGTCTCAGAGCACCTAGAAGTAAAAACCTAAAATTGTGGAATTGTAACCCATGTCAAATTCTGAAATATATTCTACAACTAATTGTGGTGCTGTGCTTTGAAATTTATAGCTTTTTTGTATCTATGTTATTTTTCACAAAAAAATGAAGGAAAACAAGTCGATTGTGATGATAAAACATATTTCAGCCCTCTAGCCTCCTACATTCTGGAGCAGCTAGAAGGAAAAATATGAGAGAATCAAATGGTAGCCCATGACAAACTCTGGGATCTGTCCAACAACTACTTGTTGATGAGTGCTTTGAAAACTATTGCTTTTTTATTTCTTTGCTTTCTATATATGCTATACTATACTACAAAAAAAGCTAAAAAAAAGTCCTTTCAATAAGTGATAAACACAGTGCACTAATGCAAATTGTTAATAATAGTGTAGTCTATGGGAGCTCTCTATTTTGTGAATGATTTTTCTTTAAGCCTACAAGTTCTTTAAAAAGAAAAAGAAAATGAAAAAGGGAGCCATAGGATGGGAAAAAAATATTCACAGTATGTATATCTGACAAATAACTTGTATCCAGGTTATATAAAGAACTAAAGAGAGAGCAAAAAAATGAAAAAACACGATTTAAAAATGGGCCAAATCACTCTCTCTAAGCTCAACTCTGCAAGTGAAATAATTGCCCTCCCCTCTATGTGGGACATGATATCCAGGGGTGAAGTCTCCACAGAGGCATGGGAGATGACTCCCAGGGATGAATAAGGCCCTGGCACTGTGGGATCAACAATTCCATCCTGACGAAAAGGGGGAAAAGAAGTGTAACAAATAAGGTATCAGTGGCTGAGAGAGTTCAAACAGAGTCGAGAGGCTACTCTGGAAGCTGCTCTTACACAAGCTTCAGTTAGACATTGCTACCTATCGTAATTTGACAAACCTCAACCAAAACCATTCCAGTCAATCCTAAAAAACACCTAGGGCAATATATAAGATTCTCCAAAGATTCCATGCACTAGCGTAACTTTCTAGAAACCTACAACCTCCAGATGGGTCCCTGGACCAGATGAGTCCTGAAACCTAGAGGGCCCAGCCTCTCCAGAACATCAGCTAGACCCATCTCCCTACCCCATATATTTTTTTTTTATAAACTTTTTTATTAATTAAAAAACTTAACAAAAGAACATTAAGATATCATTCCATTCTACATATACAATCAGTAATTCTTAATATCATCACATAGTTGCATATTCATCATTTCTTAGAACATTTGCATCGATTTAGAAAAATAAAAAGACATCAGAAAAAGAAATAAAATGATAATAGAGAAAAAAATATTATACATACCATACCCCTTACCCCTTGCTTTCATTTATCTCTAGCATTTCAAACTAAGTTTATTTTAACATTTGCTCCCCCTATTATTTATTTTTATTCCATATGTTCTACTCTTCTGTTGATATAGTAGCTGAAAGGAGCATCAGACACAAAGTTTTCACATTCACAGAGTCTCATTGTGAAAGCTATATCATTGTTCAATCATCATCAAGAAACATGCCTACTGGAACACAGCTCTACATTTTCAGGCAGTTCCCTCCAGCCTCTCTGCTACATCTTGAACAACAAGGTGATATCTACTTAATGCATAAGAATAACCTCCAGGATAACCTCTCAACTCTGTTTGGAATCT
>PVIY010038578.1:0-23799 GCA_004026745.1 Myrmecophaga tridactyla | reverse complement strand
GGATTCATTTGACCTTTTTTCTAATATGCTTGGATCTTAATTATATATTCCTCTATCTTGAAACATAGACTTATCTCATAAACCTAAGTATTAGAGCTATTTCATAATCCTGAGTAATATTATTTAATCATTACTCATTAATTCTTCAATAATTCCCAAGCATGCTAAAAATACTAAAATAAAAAATAATAATGATATTATCTTTTTAAAATGAATAGGAAGGGAATTACCTAGAACAGGAGTTGACAAATTTTTTCTTAAAAGGCCAAACAGCAAATATTTTAAGTATGTGGGTGATACTGACTCTGACACTACTCAATTCCACTACTGTATTATGAAAGCAGTCATACATAAGTGACTGGGCAGGGCTGTGCGCCAATAAAACTTCAGTTGAAAAAAGAGGTAGTCAGCAAGCTGAAGTCTGCCAATCCCAGATCTAAAAGGTTGAAGTGAAAGGAAAATAAGTCGTTATTCCCTTTTTGTATTTTATTGCCCAAATTGTTACATCTTTTGCCAAGAAGGTATTTTTTATAAAAGCTTAAAGATAGACTCCTAGACAGATGGCAGAATAGGATAGGCTGATTCCATGCCTGCTCCATGGAACAATAAGAGCAGTGACAGAAAAGTGACTGGGACTCACTCCAGTTCCAAGATACGAGTGACTGGGAGAGTCTTCTCCACTATCTAGGGAGGTCCTGCATTAAAGAGAGGGAAACTGGGACAGAGAGAATGGCAAGAGTGTGCCTGATCATGACTATACCAGGGACAAGCAGTAACTTGCAGGAAAGTGCAGGAATCAAAAAAGTGGTGCCCATACACTCTAGTCTATCCCCCTAAGCTAGCTTGTCCTTCAAAAGTGAGGGAGAGATTAAAATCTTCTCAGAGAAACCAAGGCTGAGAGAATTTCTCAACAAGAGATTTATCCTACAAAAAAATATTAAAGGGAGATCTGTTGGCTGAAAAAAAAAAAGGACAGGAGAGGGAGGCCTGTAGGAGGCACAGAATTGAAGAGTAAGGATATCCGAAGGATAAAAAGAGAAATAAAGAAAATATATAGATTTGAAAAACAGAAAACAAAGAATAACATAGTAAATTAAAGAACTACCTTTACACTAATTACTTTGAATGCTAATGATATAAACTGAACAATTAAAAGAACCAGACTGGCAGAATGGATTTAAAAAAATATGATCCATCTATATACTGTTTATAAGAGACTCATCTTAGATCCACAGGCACATACAGACTGAAAAACAAAGGATAGAAAATAATGTTCCATGCAAGCTGTAACCAAAGAGAACAGGAGTAGCTATACTAATATCAGGCAAAATAGACTATAAAAGTAAAGCACAAGGAAGGACATTACATATTAATAAAAAGGACAATTCAACAAGAAGAAATAACAATCATAAATGTTTATGCTCATAATCAAGGTTAACACTAGCAAAACTAAAGAGGGCAACAGACATTTCAACAATAATAGTGGGAGACTGCAATACACCACTCTTCTCTATAGATAGAACAAACAGAAAGAGGATCCACAAAGAAATAAAGAACTTAACAATGTGATCAATAAATTAGACCTAAAAGACTTATATAGATCGTTATACCCCAGAACACCAGGATAAGCATTCTTCACTAGTACCCATGGAATATCCTTCAAGATACATCAGTGGGTCAAAGAAGAAATTGCTAGAGAAACTGGTAAATACCAGGAGAAGAATGAAAATGAGAAAACATATCAAAACTTATGGTATGTGGCAAAGGCAGGGCTGAGAGGGAAATATAGTGCCCTAAATGCCTATATTAAAAAAGAAAAATGAGCAAAAATCAAGGACTTAACTGCTTACCTGGAGGAAATAGAGAAAGAACAGCAAACTAACCTAACCCAGAAACAAATAGAGGAAGATGAACCTTGAAGACACAATGCTGAAAGAAATAATCAGACACAAAAGAATAGATACTCCATTTCACAGTTATTACCCTGGTATAGGTAAACTTAGAGGCTTATAACATAGAATAAAGGGGAGCAAGAGACACACATGTGAACTGTTACCTAATGAGGTTGAACTTAAATGTGGAGGAATGGACAGCAGTGGTGGTAATTCATTAGTGTGGTCATAAGTAATATTGCCACATTGAAGGCAAATACGACTGAAAGGCATTGTATAGACCCATGTACCCCTCCAAATCACACCAAAAATAACTAAGTTCTTGCATGAATTACCTCAGAGTTATGTTTCTCGTACAAAGAGTCAATAATAGAGGAGTATGGGGGGAAACTACTATTGCATGGAAGACATCAACAGTACCACAGCAATACCAGGGGAAAGTAATTGGGGAGGAAGTAAGAATTAAGGCGAGATTTAGATTTGCTATTGGGTAAGGGTGTGTTTATCTATTATTTTTCTCTTTGGAGCAATGAAAAGTGTCTAAAATTGAGAGTGTTGATGACTGTACAGATAAGTGAGGATAATGTAAGACTTGGATTTTTTATTTTGGACATTATCCATGATGCCCAATGGATAGAGGTAACCAAAAGGTACACTGACTGAGAAGCAGAAAGGCAAATTATGGTATATTCACACGATGGAATATTGTATAGCTATAGAAAGGAACGAAGTCGTGAGGCACACAATGACGTGAATAAACCCTGGGGACATTATGTTGTGCAAAGTAAGCTATAAACAAAAGAGCAAGTTTTGTATGGTCACTTTTAGAAAATACTTTTAAGAAAATTGGCATCTACACTGTAAGCTTATATACCCATTACATCTAACCTGGAGTTGTGTTATTTCTAGATTCTGAGATACTGTCCTGTATATGTGCATAACCTCTGTGAAGTTTGCGTATCCGTGTGATACCTAAGACTCAGAGCTGGAGTTCTGCAACTTTGAAAGTCAGCACTGCTACAGACAACAAATGTTGGCGAAACTGAAAAAGAGATCAGGCTTCAATTAAAGATAAGAACAAAGCCAATTTGGTTGGGACTAAGGTAAATCAGACTACAGGGCAAAGAAGGATATCGTTTGTATTTTATAGCTTCACCTACAGCATGAGACCAGAGGAAGAGAAATTTATTTTGTCCAAAACCTAAATTTTCTGTTTCACACACTCTCACTGAACCTGCCTGGATAGCTCATTTAAACAACCCAAACACACAGACCAGAATGGGAACAAGGGCTTGTAATTCTGTATAGTTTAATGTAATACCTGGATATATACCTAGATATGTTGGGTAGATAATTAAAAAGTATTGGCAAAGTCCCTTGAGGTTCAGGAGAAAAAATATGGAACAATTAAGTTTTACCACCTGGGAAACTCCTGATACTCTCTCAAACATTACACCTTCCAAGTTAATAGGCCAAGCCCTTGATCTTGGGGCTTGCTCTCATGAAATTATTTCTATAGCAGAGAAGCTAAGTCTACCTATAATTATGCCTAAGAGTTACTTCCAGAAAACCTCCCTTGTTGCTTTGATGTGGTGTCTCTCTCTTTCTCTCTCTCTCTCTCTCTCTCTCTCTGCCCAACTCTACAAGGAAATCATTACCCTCTCAACAACATGGGACATGAATCCAGAGGTTAACGTCTCCATGGAAACATGGGACAAGACTCCTAGGGATGAGCCTGGCCTGGGCACCATGGGTTCGACAATGCCTTCCTGACCAAAAGAGGGGAAAGAAATGGAACGAAATATGATATCAGTGGCTAAGAGACTTCAAATAGAGTTGAGAGTCTATTCTGGAGGCTACTCTTAAGCAAGCTTCAGCTGGATATTGCTAATTGCCACAGTTTGCCAACCCCCAAACAAAACCATTCCTGTCAATCTAAAGAATACCTAGCTAGTTCCATCCCACTATTCCATATTGTCAACACCCCTTTTCAACATGAAATAGTTAGAATGGGCATAGTCCAAATATCCATAAAGAATAGGAAAAGGAACAAAGGAGAAGGAGGCATTATAACAAAGAAGACAAGATTCAAAAAATTTCTTGGAGAGGCTAGAAGGATAAACCTGAAATTGTGGAACTGCAGCCCTTACCAAACTTCAAAATCTGTTCTAAAACTGTTAAAATACTTGGAAATTTATTGCTTTTTGTTTATATGTTATACTTCACAATAAAAAACATTTTTAAAAAAAGCTTGAAGATACTATCTTTGTAGTCTGCTTTGAGCTTTCATTTAATAAGTTTGTGAATCCAATAGTTTTCATTTTCCATCCATAACAGAAAAGAGAAGAAAATTGAAATAGATATTTTACAATTGTTAGACACATCAAAGCATGAATGTGAAGAGACAGACTATAGCACTGTAGACTCAATAATTATAATGAAATTGGTCGTGCAAATAAAATCTCAGACTACTAGTTTTCAGATGATAATACCCTAGGTGAATTTGCATAACAAGAACTAGTGAGTGCTCAATACATTTCAAAGGACAAAAGGAAATATGGCGTCACCTTACCACTCAATGCTGTATACAACCTGAATAGCCTCATCTTGTTAAAATAACGTGTGACAACATTCTTTCATCTTGTATGATGCATATGCACCAAATTTTCTTGACATTAAGAGGTGAGCCAAGCTTAAATTTTTATCAAAATTTCTTAAGTGCTTTCCACTTTATTACTTCTGTAAATTATTCATAAACTTGCTTAAAAATATAAAAGAATTTAAAAAGGGACCACTGGTCCACTTGAGAAATGACCATGATGATTTTATCAAGCAGACTAAAAATCAAAATCTTAATTTGTTTTTAAAAAACAGATCTTTGGGCTAGATAGATCATCGTCCCTAACATGTACCTGAGGAGCAAATGAAGAAAGCTGCCAAGCCTGTCACCTATGAGGGAAGCACATCAGGAACCACACATCTCTGCAGCTACAAGAGACCCAAGGAACCAAGCATAAATCCATACACTATGCAATAGACCCAGACAGAAAAACCTCTGCTCAGACAGAAAACACTAATAATGGCCAATAAGCCATTGATAGTCCAAAACACCTTACAAGATTAAAAAATTTAACTAATCTGTTGAATAATTTAACTAATCTGTTGAATAATTCAACTAATCTGCAACTATGTTTTGTCCAGAAAAATTTCCCCATGACCTAAAAAGTTTCCAAGTACATTTTGAGAACTCACTGTATTTTTGGAAGGAATAAATACAGTTCATCTCACATAAAAAAGTGATACCACTGACTCCTCTAAGATTCAGCAAACATAACTAAAAGAATACATAGTACTTTTATTCTGTTGCCTGATAAACTAAGATTTTTGCCTACATATAAAAAATAAAATATGTCATGAATTTCCTCTGAAAGCATGCAGCTTATCACTCATTTAATTCTGTTGCTCCAGATCAAAGATTAAAAAGCTTCTCTTTTAGAAAATAGTTAATATTCATTCAATATCATTAAATGAATGATATCCAATATCATTAAGTGAATGATATTCAAAATCATTAAATGATATGCATTCACAGAAAATACAATTTTCCAAGTTTATTCATGTTCTATCATCACTTAATTTTGCTCCCAAAATAGAATTTACATAGTTAACTATGTAATAGCACCATTCATCAATAGGAAATTAAAGAGACAACAGAAGGCAATGAAAAATATATTCATAAAAGCACATATCATTTTATATTTAAACTGTCTGTGTTTATCTTTAGTTATAAACTGACAAGGTTAGACACAGCTTCAATCATCTGCAAATTACCAACATCAGATGCAAAGGATGTGCTCCAAAAACTTTCAAGAGAATTAACAGATTAAATAACTACTTATGTCTCCTCATTTTGCCTACATACAGTCATAAACCTATGGTTTTCACTGTGTAATGCAATGGCTATATTAATTAGCCTGATTTGTTCATCTCTACTTTAAAAACCAATTTCAATCTATCTTCTCCATTCCAGCTCTATCTCAATAACTTAGTCAAATGCTTATGTTTTCCCAAAATTAATCTCCCAAAAGATTTTTTCTATATATAGCATGTTGGAGTATTTTCTCATATTTTTATTCATATTTTATTGTACAAATTGACTTGTGTCATTCTCTAATCAAAGTCTTCTTGAATACTCAAAAGAACAAATTCCTTGAGCAAAAGCCAAGGGAGTCCTCACTCACTACTGACAGCCTGCTTTTCCATTCGCATGCCCAGCCGCTGCCACCCAGAAATCGTTCAATTACTCGCAGCCCTTTGTCAGCGTCTAGGGCATTGGCTCCTCATCTCACTCAAGCTTATGCCAAAGATGTACAATTCAGTACAGATGCCCAAGCCTTAATGCTTCAAGGTGTAGACCTTTTAGCTGATGCTGCAGCCATTACTGTAGGGCCAAAGGGAAGACCAGTGATTACAGAATAGAGTTGGGGAAGTTCCAAAGTAACAAAAGATGGTGTGAACATTGCAAAGTCAACTGACTTGAAGGGTAAATGTAAAAATATTGGCACTAAACTTGTTCAAAATGTTGCCAACAACACAAATGAAGAGTCTGGGGATGACACCACCGCTGCTGCTGTACTGGCATGTTCTATTGCCGTGGAAGGTTTAGAAAAGGTTAGCAAAGATGCTAATCCAGTGGAAATCAAGAGAGGTGTGATGTTAGCTGCTGCTGCTGTAGTTGCTGAACTTAAGAAACAGTCAAAACCTGTGACAACCCCTGAAGAAACTGCTCAGGTTGTATGATTTCTGCAAACAGAGATAAAGAAATTAGCAACATCATTTCTGATGTAATGAAAAAGGCTGGAAGAAAGGGCGCCATCACAGTAAAGGATGGAAAAACACTGAATGATGAACTAGAAATTACTGAAGGCATGAAGTCTGATCAGGGTTATATGTCCCCGTACTTTATTAAATACATCAAAAGGTCTGAAATGTGAATTCCAGGACGCCTATGTTATATTGAGTGAAAAGAAAATTTCTATCGTCCAATCCATTGTACCTGCTCTTGTAATTGCCAATGCTCACCATAAGCCTTTGGTCATAATTGCTGAAGATACTGATGTAGAAGCTCTAAGTACACTTGTTTGGAATAAGCTGAAAGGTTGGTCTTCAGGTCGTAGCAGTGAAAGCTCCAGGTTGTGGTAGTAATAGAAAGAACCAGCTCAAAGACATGGCCATTGCTACTGGTGGTGCAGTGTTTGGAGAAGAGGGGTTCACTCTAAACCTTGAAGATGTTCAGCCTCATGATTTCGGAAAGTTGGAGAGGTCATAGTGACCAAAGATGATGCCATGCTCTTGACAGGAGAAGGTAACAAGACTCAAATTGAAAAACATATTCAAGAAATCACTGAGTGGGAAGGGGGGAGGGAGGCGGCGGGGAAGGGGAGTGGGCCGCCATGGAAGACAAGGCGTTCACCAAGGAGCTGGACCAGTGGGTCGAGCAGCTGAACGAATGTAAACAGCTTAACGAGAACCAAGTGTGGACCCTGTGCGAAAAGGCTAAGGAAATTTTAACAAAAGAATCAAATGTGCAAGAGGTTCGTTGTCCTGTAACCGTCTGTGGAGATGTTCATGGTCAATTTCATGATCTTATGGAACTCTTTAGAATTGGTGGGAAATCACCAGATACAAACTCTCTATTCATGGGTGACTATGTTGACAGAGGTTATATTCTGTGGAGACTGTGACACTTCTTCTGGCATTAAAGATATTCTGCCTCCATGGTGGCCTCTCTCCATCCATAGAAACACTGGATCATATAAGAGCCCTGGATCATTTACAAGAAGTTCCACATGAGGGCCCAATGTGTGATTTGTTGTGGTCAGATCCAGATGATCATGGTGGGTGGGGGATTTCTCCACATGGTGCTGGCTACACTTTTGGACAAGACATTTCTGAAACGTTTAACCATGCCAATGGTCTCACGCTGGTTTCTCGTGCCCACCAACTTGTAATGGAGGGATACAATTGGTGTCATGATCAGAACGTGGCTACTATCTTCAGTGCACCCAATTATTGTTACCGTTGTGGGAACCAGGCTGCTATCACGGAGTTAGATGACACTTTAAAGTATTCCTTCCTTCAGTTTGACCCAGCAGCTCGCCGTGGAGAGCCTCATGTCACCCAGCGCACCCCAGACTACTTCCTATAACTTGTTCCTCAGAAAACCTGCCTTTGTATGTGGAAGTATACCTGGCTTTTTAAAATATATATTTAAAAACAAATTAAAAAGCAACAGTAATCTATGTGTTTCTGTAACAAATTGGGATCTAGCTTGGCATTAAACGACATCATGGACCAAAATGTGCCATACTAATGATGAGCATTTAGCACAATTGGAGACTGAAATTCAGTACTATACTATGTTCTAGATCAGTCAGTCTTAACAGTTTGTCTGCTCTGTTTGTAGTAGCCATTTTTTTCTGGACTATTTAAACAAAAAGGGTAACTAACTAACTCCTTTCTCTCCTTTTGCACTTATGTGAAAATTTTAATTCTAGTGTTTAACTGGCATGGATTAATAGAGTTAGAATTTTATTTTTAAGGAAAATTCATACAAGTTAACTTCTACCTACTCCATCATCACCTTTATTTTATTGAAATGTATACTTAACTGAAGACAAGATTCTTCTTGGGAATATGTCGCCATAACATTTAAGGAGATTTCCCTTCATTTAAACTAAATTACTGTTTTAAGTTGATCTGCATATTTCTGTATATTTGTCATGACAGTGCTTGCATCCTATTTGGTGTACTGAGCAAATAAACTTTCCATTTTAAACAAACAAAAAAAGAAATCACTGAGTGATTAGATGTCACAAGTAGCAAATATGAAAAGGAAAAACTAAATGAACATCTAGCAAAACTTTCAGATAGAGTAGCTGTGTTGAAGGCTGGCAAACAAGTAATGTGGAAGTGAATGAAAAGAAAGAGTTACAGATGCCCTCAATGCTACACAAGCTGCTGTTGAAGAAGACATTGCTCTGGAAGTGACTGTGCTCTGTTTTGATGCATTCCAGTCTTGGAATGGTTAACTCCAAGCAATGAACGTCAAAAAATTAGTACAGAAATTACTAAAAGAATACTTAGAATTCCTGCAATGATCATTGCTAAAAATGCAGGTGTTGAAGGTTTGATGATTGTTTAGAAAATTATGCAAAGTTCCTCAGAAGTTGGCTATGATGTTATGCTTGGAGATTTTGTGAATATGGTGGAAAAAGAAACTATTGATCCAACTATGGCTGTAAGAACTGCTTTACTGAATGCTGCTGGGGTGGCCTCTCTATTAACCACAGCAGAAGTTGTAGTCACAGAAATTCCTTAAGAAGAGAAGGACCCTGCAATGGGTGGAAGGGGCAAAACTGGTGGAATGGGTGGTATGGGGGGTAGTATGTTCTAATTCCTAGAATAGTGCTCTACCATGAAGTCACAGAAATTCCTAAAGAAGAGAAGGACCCTGCAATGGGTGAAAGGGGCAGAATTGGTGGAATGGTGGTATGGGGGGGGGGTGTTCTAATTCCTAGAATAGTGCTCTACCATGATTAATGAACTGTGATGGGATGCTCAAGGCAGTGTTTCTCACCAACAACTTAAGAAAGTCATTTGAAGAAAACAACAGAAGAAAAGGCTGGCTGGTAGAAGAAAACCACTATAACCATCAATTACTGGTTTCATTTAACAATACATAACGGTTTACTGCTGTCACTGGCCATGCCTACAGATCATTTATTTTGTATTTTTTGAATAAAAAGTCATTTGTACATTCCTGATACTGGGTACAAGAACCATGTTTCAATGTATTGTTTTCAACCTAAATCATGGAGCATTTTTACTGATTCTGTTAAAATCAGGATTTTAGTGCTCACCATCACTAGATGAGAAGCAGCCTTTCTGAGGAAAGTAAGAATAATTGTGTACAAAGAAGAGAAATAACCAATTATGTGACAAACATTTGTGTAATAAAAATTTGTTTAAAGTTAAAAAAAAAAAAGAGGCAATGCACTTTTTTAGTATTATTAATATTTAGTAATATTCAGTTGCGAAAGGAGGAAATAGCCAGCTTTCCCTTTGTGAGGGTTTCTGGCACTCTCAAAAGCAGTGGAGACAACCAAATCAATAGGCCAAGACCTCAATCTTGGGGTTTACCCCTATGAAACTTATTCCTACAAAGGATAGGATAAGCCTACTTAAAATTGGGCTTAAGAGTCACCCCCCCAGAGAATGCCTTTTGTTGCTCAGATGTAGCCTCTCTCTCTAAGCCGTTGCAGCAAAGGAATCTTCTATGTGGGACATGACTCCCAGAGGTATAAATCTCCCTGGTAACATGGGACAGAAATCCCAGATGAGGAGGGACCCAGCATCAGGGGATTGAGAAAGCCTTCTTGACCAAAATGAGGAAGACAGAAATGAGACAAAATAAAGTTTCAGTGACTCTTCAGAGTCGAGGGATTTTCCAAGAGGTTATCTTTTGCATTATATAGATACTCCTTTTTAGTTTACGGTGTATTGGAGTGGCTGGAGGGAAGTACCTGAAACTGCTGAGCTGTGTTCCCAGTAGCTGATTCTTGAAGATGACTGTATGAAGATATAAGAATTACAATGGAACTATGTGATTGTGAAAATCTTGTGTTTGATGCCCCTTATATCCAGAATATGGACACATGAGTAAAAAATATGGATAAGAAAATAATTAAATACTAGGAGGGAGGAAGGGTAAAATAAATTGGGTAGATGAAAATACTATTGGTCAATGAGAAGGAGGGGTAATGGGTATGTTATGTATGAGATTTTCCTTTTTTCTTTTTATTTCTTTTTATGGAGTTACGCAAGTGTTCTAAAAAATGATCATGGTGATGAATACAGAACATTGTGAGCCATTGATTGTACACCATGTATGGAATGTTTGTATGTTAAGATTTATCAATAAAAATATTTTTAAAAAAGAGCCTGTAGAATAACATTTGACATCCCAACCTAGTACAAGTAAGACAAAGAAGCTCAGTATTGTTAACTACCCTAGAAAAGCAAATCAAGATTTTATCTCACTTTTTAATTTTCTTGAAAATTAAGCAATGGTCTATGAAAGTTTATAGTTAGATAAAATTCTTCATTTAAATAGCTCAACTTTTATTATTAATAATATTTAATGCTTCTATTTTGATGCAAATTATTAAATGATCCTCCAGAAAGGTTGATTCAGTTTTCACTGTCACCAATTGTGCTGGTTTGAAATGATGTACCCTAGAAAAGCCATGTTTTAATCCTAATCCCATTTTGTAAAGGCAGCCGCTTCTTCTAATCCCTATTCAGCACTGTATGTTTGAAACTGTAATTAGATCATCTCCCTGGAGATGAGATTTAATCAAGAATGGTTCTTAAACTGGATTAGCTGGAGGTGTGTCTCCATACATTTGGGTGGGTCCTGATAAGCTTCTGGAGTCCTATAAAAGAGGAAACATTTTGGAGAATGAGGAGATTCAGAGAAAGCAGAGCAGAACGACATAGCCACGAGGAGCAGAAGTCCCCCAGGCAACCACCTTTGGAGATGAAGAAGGAAAATGCCTCCTGGGGAGCTTCATGAAACAGGAAGCCAGGAGAAGAAGCTAGGAGATGACACCATGTTCACCATGTGCCCTTCCAGATCAGAGAGGAACCCTGACCATGTTTGCCATGTGCCCTTCCAGCCGAGAGAGAAACTGTGACTGTATTCGCCATGTGCCTTCTCACTTGAGAGAGAAACCCTGAACTTCATCGGCCTTCTTGAACCAAGGTAACTTTCCCTGGATGGATGCCTTTGATTGGACATTTCTATAGACTTGTTTTAACTGGGAGATTTTCTCGGCCTTAGAACTGTAAACTAGCAACTTAGTAAATTTCCCTTTTTAAAAGCCATTCTGTTTTTGGTATGTTGCATTCTGGCAGCTAGCAAACTAGAACACCAGCTTTATACGAGAGTGCCTATTTTCTCACAACTGAATATTACTAACCTTTATCTTTGTCAATGTGACAGAAGGATTACCTCTTTACCCTTACTTTAGAATTAACAAGGTAAAAGAGTTAAACATAATTTCACATTTTTAGTAGGCATTTGCATCCATTATTTTGATTAATATACATTATGTTTATATTTTATGTTTAAGGTTTTTGAGAACACTTCATAAGTTAATCACAGAAATATTTATCTGACATGTAATATGTTAAGATATTTTAAGCTTGCCATTAAAGTTATAAACCTGGAAGTCAGTGGTCTTATATTTTCTGATTTAAAGACTTACTATAAAGCAATAGTAATCAAGAGTGCACTACTGGAGCACAGATGAAAAAAATCAATGAAACAGAAAGTTACAGACAAGGAAAACATAAGTATGTTAAAACTTGATTTATGTCAGAGGTATCAATACAATTCAAAAAAGAATAATACTATCAATAAATAAGATTGGCACAATGTTTTAAAGTATGTAAAATATGAACAAAATCTGAATCTTCTCTTAATTCACAGAAATTCATTCAAGGTTGTAGAAGAAATCAAGGACACACTCAGCAGCCATTTCCCAGCCCTCTCCTATCCCCCTGTTGAGTGTCTGTACATAGGTGTTTGCTAAGTTCCCCTTTGGCTTGTACATGCTCAGGTGTTTATGTTTCCACTCTTGCTTGTTCACATGCAGATATTCAATATCCTTCTATTTCACAAGACTGCAGGCAGCCAGCAGAGACAGAAGATGTTAAATCCCCACCAGTCCCAGATGCTTGCCAGGGCACAAAGGTTGCCCAACAATAGAGCCCCCTTATCCTGGGGTGTATAAAACTTTGGCACTCAGACAGTATAGATGTCCTTCTACTCCAAAACAAAGAAAGGTATGCAGAGCTGCCGAGCAGCTGGCCTCCCCAGAGGCCAGTCACAAATGGTCCCTCATCTCTGATTTAAAAAGAGGCATGTGGAGCTGCCATCCACCAACCCTCACCCCAGGGAAATGGCCAAGATAGGCTCTTCTCCCCCAGCTCTTTGGACCCTTTGTGCCATAAAAGCAACAAAGTTGTCATTTACTGAGAGACTCTGTTGCACCTGAACTTGTGTTCCCATGATGTACCTTATAGCAACTTGGTCCACAGAGGTGGAAATTCAATAAATCCTCTAAATATAAACACAGGAGAATACATTAAGGTCAGGAAAGATTCCTTAAAGAGAAAACAAAAAGCACTATCCATAAAACAAAAATAATAAATTCAACCCCACCAAAATTAAAAACAAAGATCTTCTATCCAGTATATGTAAAGGGCTCCATAAATAAAATAAAATAGCAGAAAAGAAAAGATAATCTGAAAACCCAAGTTTTAAGATGAACAAAAATTCTGAAAATGGACTTCACAAGAGGATACCATGTCCAATAATTATAGTTTGCTCAATGTCATTATTTATAAGTGATATTTAATTTAATCAGGTGGAAGCTTAGAAGAGGTCAAAAGAGATCAGACCCAGATGTTTGGAGATGCAAAAGTACACACCCTGGGGAAAGCCACTGGAACCCAGAAGCCACCAGTAGAGAAGCAAGCAGATGTTGTCATGTGCCTTGCCATGTGACAGAGAAATTCAAATGAAAGCAAGATGCCTTTCCTTTGAGGAACTGTAAATCTGAAACTAAATAAATCCCCTTATTAAAAGCTGACCCACGTATGAATTCTTTTTTTCTTTTTTTTCTTTTAATTTCTTTTTCTGGAGTGATATAGATGTTCTAAAAATGATCATGGTGAAGAATACACAACTATGTGACGATACTGTGAGCCACTGATTGTATAGTATGGTTGGACTGTTATGTCTGGCTATTTCTCAATAAAAATATTTTTTTAAAAAATGCTGATCCATCTCTGGTGTGCTGCATTCCAGCAGCTTTAGCAAACCAAAACAGATTGTGGTGACAGAGGAGTGGGATGCTGCTGTGTTTGCAAATACCAAACATGTTGGAGAAACTTATTAAATTGGTAAGGGGAGGATTCTGGAAGAGTTGTGAGGAGCTTGACAGAGAAAGCCTAGATTACTTTGAAAAGACTGTAGAAATGTGGTCTCTAAAGATACTTCCTTTGAAGTCTTAAAGGAATGTGTTTTTGCAAATTGGAAGGACGGTGACTCTTATTTTAGGTGGCAGAGAATTTGGTAAAATTGACTCCTGGTGTTGGATCGAGGAGGAATATGAATGTGATGATCTAGGATACTTGGCTGAGGAAATTTCCAAGCTAAATATGAAGGATGCAGCCTGGTTTCTACTTGCAGCTCATAGTAAAATACAGCAAGATCAGGATACGCAGAGCACTGAACTTTCGGATGCTAAGAAACTAGATATTGATGGTCTGGAAAATTCTGGGCTTCCAGAAAGCGAAACCCCAGAAAATAGTGCCCCACATGAGGATTTAACCAAACATGGAAGCAGTCAGTAAGTACAAGACAACCAAGGATTGGAGATGGAGTTATCCAGAAAGGATTTATGTTAAGTCTTATTGTCTGATAGCTTCAATCCCTGTATGCTGCACACAAAGTCAACAAGTTTTATGTGAGACATGTATAAATGGAACCATTATGGTCTGAACTGGAAAGGACAGAAAATATACAGACAGAAGGAAGAATAACCTCAGAGGCAGAATCATGGAAGCTAAGGTCCAAAGCCAAGAAACCTAGGCTGGGAGAGGGAATACAACCATGAAAGTGGAGGGGCTGAGTTTGCCCTGGAGGCAGACAGTGGTCCTTCCACTCCAATATTCAGGAAGAGGTCAGGTGCCCCAGGCCTTAGAGCGGATGGAGCACATTCCCCAGGGACTGGGAGGAGGCTAGCTGTCACCCCAGTGTTCTGAAGGGGTGGAGCGTGTGCCCTGGAGATGGCAGAGAATCTGAGTGCCACCTAGATGCTTGAGAAGTGTGAGGCCTAAAAAAAGGTGGTCTCCCCAAAGTTCCCCAATGTTGCAACCCTCATCCCAGTGTTTGAAGACAAGGTTGTGGCACAGGCCCTTGGAAAGGGTGGGACTATGAGTTTTTAAAGCCCTGAAGACGAATGACTCTCAGACTTTAAAATCTAATAGAGTTTGTCCTGCAGGTTTTCAGAATTGTTTAGGTCCAATGACCCCTGCTTTCCTTCCAATTTCTCCCTATAGCAGTGGGATCATTTATCATATGACTGTTCCTTTTTTGTATACGGGAAGCAGGCAACTTGCTCTAAAGTTCACAGTTTCACAGCAGGATGAGAACTTTGCCTTAAGTCAGACCATGCCTACAGCTGAGTCTGATGAGATTGTGTATTATTATTATTATCATTAACATGGGCAGGCACTGGGAAACAAACCTGGGTCTCCAGCATAGCAGGCGAGAGTTCTGCCAGTGAGCCACCATTGCACCACCCTGTGTATTGTTCTTGAAATGGCACTGCATTTGTATTGTTAGTGAAATGGTTTAAGGTTTTTGTGATATCGTGACGAAATTAATGTATTTTCTTTATGGAAAGATTTAGTGCATTGTATACAGGACAGATGGACATTATTATGGGAAAATATGTCTGTTATTGTTTTTATTTAGAGATTAAGTATGGTTTAAGGTGATGTGTATAGTTGTGAGGCTGACAAAGGCTGTAATAGTTATGTTCAGGTATCAGCTTGGCCAGGCGATGGTGCCCAGCTGTTTTACTGCTGTGGATTTTATCATGTATGGCTGATTAAATATGCAGTCAGCTAAGGGGAGCACCTTTTGCAATGAGTGCAATGTAATTCAATTAGCTGGAGACTTAAAAGAAAGAGGTTAGAAGAGAGCTCAGCACCTCAGACCCAGATATTTGGAGATGCAGAAAGGACACCCCCTGGGGAAAGCTGATGGAACCCAGAAGTCAGGAGAAAAGCCCAGCAGATGTCACCATGTGCCTTGTCATGTGACAGAGAAACTCAGATGAAAGCTAGCTGCCTTTCCTTTGAGGAACTGTAAATCTGTAATTAAATAAATCCCCTTAATTAAAAGCCAATCCATCTCCAGTATGCTGCATTCCAGCAGCTTGAGAAAACTAAAACACTAGTTAACCCAGGTATCAAAACCACCCAAAACACTTCTATAGCTCCTACTTAAAACAACCAGAAAAGCAGGATGAACTGAAACTGGGTCACTAGTGAAAACACTAAAGGTCAACCATTCAGAAGAGACATGAGAGGCTGTGATCCTTGAGAGAACAAAGTATATAAGGTACACTCCAAATCCACCCAAACTGTTCATCTGTGAGCATTTCCAAATTGCAGCAAGGAGTCCTACATTCTAAACAGAAAGCAACATTTATGCTGGGTAGAAGAAATGTAAACAGAAAGTAGCAGTTATGTTGGACAGAAGAAAGGAGGTCATATTTCAATAATGGCCACAGAGGAAGAAACTATACAGAAACAAACAAAAATATATACATATACTTTAAAACTTGAAATAATTTACCATCTCTAAGCCACCCACATATATAAGAGAAATCTAAGAAATCCAACTGTGCTGGATTGAATCTGCTATTCACCCCTTGAAAAGCCTTTGTTTTTTATCCATCCTTCTGGGTACAGACTTACTATGGGTGGGACCTTCTGCTTAGTTGTTCAAATGGAAATGAGAACCAACCCATTCAAGGTGGGTATTAATCCCCTTGCCAAACTCCTTTATGAGAAGATATAAGCGAGAGACATTTTGGAAAGAGAAAGAAAATGTCCCAGGAGAAGCCAGAAGTACCCACAAGAGATGAGAGAGTCATTTTGAGACCAGAATCCAGGGGAGAAAGACCAGCAAATATCACCATGTGTCTTTCTATGTGACAGAGGAAAACTGGATACCAGGAGCCTTTCCTCAGAGTTGGTATCTCCCTCTTGATGCCTTAATTTGGACATTTTCATGGTCTTAAACTGGAAATTTGCAACCTAATAAATTCCCTTTGTAAAAGCCAATCCATTTCTGGTATATTTTCAGCGTTAGCAAACTGAAACACCAACCAAAACAGCATAACCAGGAAAAAAGTCACTCACTAGAAACAGACCCCCAAAATAACAAAAATAATGTAATATAAAAGACACTACTGTAACTATGCTCAATATACTCAGGGCTGGAAAACAAACATAAAGAAGAAATGAAAACAATATGAAAGCATTAAGTGGGACTACTACTGATTAAAAATGCAGTATATGTAATGAAAACAACCTAATACATTAATAGCATAATAGGCATATTTGAAGAAAAGATCAGTGAATTTGAAGAAAGAGCAAGATAAAGTGTCCAAAATTAAATAAAAATAGAAAAAAGTCTCAGTGATGTGTGGGACAAATCAAGTCATCTAATTTATGTGTAATTGAAGGCCCCCCCCAAAAAAAGGAAAAGAAAATGATGGGATGGCAGAAGGAACAGAAAAAAAATACTTGAAGAAATAAGAGTTGAAAACTTTCAAAACCATATTAAAATTATAACCATATTGATTGCAGAAATCTCAACAAATCCAAAGTGTGATAAACACTTAGAAAATCAGACCAAGGTATATCATATTCAAGTAACTGAAAACCCCTGAAAAGAGAAAGTCTTAAAATCAGTCAGAAAAAAAGCAATAGATACATATTATAATTAGAGGAACAAATACGAGAAGGCAGAAGATGTGGAGTGAGTACTTTCACTTGCTTTCTAAAACAAATTATCCACAGAATGGGCCACGGTGGCTCAGGAGGCAGAGTTCTCGTCTGCCATGCCAGAAACCCAGGTTCAGTTCCCAGTGCCTGCCCATGTGTTCTAGTTTGCCAGCTGCCGGAATGCAACACACCAGAGATGGACTGGCTTTCAATAAAAGGGGATTTATTTAGTTAATATATAGTTCTTCAGAGGAAAGGCACCCTAACTTTCAACTGAGGTTCTTTCTTATGTGGGAAGGCACAGGGCGATCTCTGCTGGCCTTCTCTCCAGGCCTCTGGATTCCAACAACTTTGCCCGAGGTGATTCTTTTCTGCATCTCCAAAGGCCTGGGCTGAGCTGTGACTGCTGAGATGAGGTATGCTGAGCTGCTTGCGCTGTGCTATGTTGAACTCTCTCATTTAAGCACCAGCCAATTAAGTCAAACGTCCTTCATTGCAGCAGGCACGCCTCCTAGCCGACTATATGTAATCAGCAACAGATGAGGTTCACATGCCATTGGCTCATGTCCACAGCAACAGAACTAGGCACCTTCAACTAGCCAAGCTGACACCTGAACCTAACTACCACACCATGCAAAAAAAACAAACTGTTCACAAAGAAGAATTTGAAAGAAAGCAGAAAATAGAACTTCTAGAAATAAAAAACACTGTCAATAGAAATTCAAAATATACTTGAGAGATACAACAGCAGATTTGAAGATGCAGAAGAAAGAATCAGCACAGTAAAAAGGTCAACCAAATTCAAAGAGACAAAAGAACAAATGGAGTGAAAAAAGGAAAAATTTGAGCAGGGTCTCAGGGAACTGGATAACAACACAAAGCACACAAACATACACATCATGGGTATCCCAAAAGGAAAAGAGACAGGGAAAAGACCAGGAAGAATATTCAAAATATAATGGCTGAAAATTTCCCAACCCTTAGAAATGTCATAAATATGCAAATCCAAGAAGCATATACCAAACAGAATAAATCCAAACAGACCCACTCCAAGACACATGTAATCAGACTGTCAAATGCTAAAAAGGAGAAAATTCTGAAAGCAGCAAGAGAAAAGCAATTCACCATATAAAAAGGAAGCCAAATAAGACTAAGTGCTGATTTCTCATCATATATCATGGAGGTGAGAAGGCATTGTTACAAAATATTTAAGATACTCTAAGAGAAAAATTGCCAGCCAAGAATTCTCTATCCAGCAAAGCTGTCCTTCAAAACTGAGGGAGTTTAAAATATTCACAGATAAACAGAACCTGAGAAAATTCAATAATAAGAGTCCAGCCCTACAGAAACTATTAAAGGAAATGCTGCTGTCTGAAAAGAAGAGACAGGAGAGAGAAGTCTGGACAAGGGTATAGAGTTGAACAGTATCAGTAAAGGTAAATTAAAAAGATAAAAAGACTGAGAAAAAAAACAGATCTGACAAACAAAAACAAAAAGATAAGATGGTTGAATTAACAACTGCCTTTACAGTAATAACTTAGAATGCTAATGGATTACACTCCCTAATCAAAAGATACAGATTGGCAGAACGGATTAAAAAATATGATCCATCTATATTCTGTTTACAAGAGACTCATCTTAGACCAAATACACAAATAGTTTGAAAGTGAAAGGATGGAAAAAGGTAGTCTACGTAAGTAGACCCAAAAATAAAGCTAGGGTAACTATATTAATATCAGACAAAATAGACTTCAAATGCAAAAATGTTAGAAGAAATAAAGGACGCTATATATTAATAAAGGGAACAATTCACCAAGAAGAAATAGCAATCACAAATATCTATGCTTCTTATCAAGGAAACCCAAAGTACAACACTAGCAAGCACTGTTTTGCAAACACCGGCAAAACTGAAGGGAGTAACAACAGATGACTCTATCATAAGAGTGGGAGATTTCAACACGCAACTCTCTGCAACAGACAGAACATCTAAAGAGAGGATCAACAAATATCAGAAAGTCCAAATAATATGAACTAGACCTAATACAGAGCATCGGCTCTCAAAAGAGGAGTATATATTTTCTTCTCAAGTGTTCAAGGAACATTCTCCAAAATAGGCCATCTTGGAGAATAGACCATATGCTAGAGCACAAAACAGGTCTTAATAAATTTGAAATTATGCAAAGAACTTTCTCTGACTATAGTGGAATGAAGCTAGAAATCAAGAGCAAATGGAGAACTGAAAAATAAACAAATACATGGAAGTTAAACAATACGCTCTTAGACAATCAGTGAGTCAAAAAAGAAATTGCAAGAGAAATGAATATCTTCAAACAAATGAAAATGAGAATACAACTTCTTAAAACTTATGGGATGCAGTGAAGGCAATGCTAAGAGGGAAATTTATAGCCTTAAACACCTACATTAGAAGAGGGGGCTCCAGGAAGGGACTGAGGCTTGGCTCACTCCGTGCTGAGTGGAGCACTGGCCAGATGCCAAGTGGTCTTTTATCCAGCAAACATACACCAAACAACCAGAATAAAAATCATGAAGCTGAATCCCCACCTGATGTACGTGCTTTCTGTAGGGTATGCCATCGTTGCTACTACCATAATCAAATGTTTATAATCTTTCTGTAAAATGTGTAGAGTGCGTTACTTGGAGACTGACAAGTACCATTCAGTCCATTACGTCAAAATTAGACCACTCATAAATTAATGGTCAGATAAAAGCTCGAAGATAGTGTATACAAATTAGTTCCAGGGCTTTTCAAAAATGAAAAAAAGGGAAGGGATTTTTATACAGTTCATCCTTTAGGTGATACTGCCAATGGCTCTAATGAAGATAGAAAATTATTACTGATAATGAGATAATAAGTTTATCCATTTAATTATTTGACTAGAACAGATTAGATTACAAAGGAAACAAAGACATAGAGAAATCTAAGGAAGAGCTGAATGATAAAAGATACCTATGATGCCCTGCAGCAATGATTGTGATACCCAAGGAAGTTTCTCAGAAGTAAAATAGGCATGCCTAATACTTTTCAGATTGATGTCATGTATGAAAAGGAACTTTAAAAGGATCACTATACACTGATGGATTTGCCTATATTTATACCTGGAAAAGGGATGCGCCATGTCCTTTGAAATACAGAGTTTGACCTACTTGTAAAAGAAACAGAATCAGTCATCAGAGAGATGGACTGATGACTGCTGGAGAACTGGAAAGTGACTCTGGTAGTAACAAGGACAACATACCAGCAGGAGGCCTCACCTCCACCTCCTCATGGGTGCCAAGACTCAGCACCCCAATTAAGTCTCCCCAAACACAGTTTCCCCACACATCTCTAGTATGATGAAAAGAATCAGCAGCAGCCCCACTGGAAACCACCAGTCTTCCTTCACCAATAGACCCCAGAAATTATCAGTCAATGGGTCTTCAGCAACTTCATCTAATTGAAATTTAAGACCATTAAGGAAAACAATTTTAAACTCCTGATTATACAGATATCGTCATACCATCACAAGTTTACAAATGCTAATACATTTGATTATTGTTCAATTTGCTTTCTTCTGCAGTGACATTAAATTTGGCAATAAAAGATGGACTAGATTTGATATTTATATTGGCATTAAATGAAAAAGACAGTTCTTAAAAAGAGTTGATTTCTGGGGAGAGAAAAGTAAGATTTTGTGTGTGTGTGTGTGTTAAGAAAGATGAATGGTTTCTGTAACCACTGTTTGCACTGGAAATATGGATATGAGCATTGGGCCATAGTTTGTTAATCCAACTAATGCTTATCTTACATTCTCCTTGATTGTTCTTGATATACTATTTCATGAACCTATAAAAATCAAGTGCTTTTCATATTGAAATTTCAAAGAAAAGAATATGCATAGAATAATGTATTCTATGTAGCCACGTCACCGTAAATAACAATTTCTGGCATATTTAGCCATTTTGATTCCTATGTTTCCTTTTCTTACTCCTCTGTAGCTGCACAAAGCTGATCAAAGTAAAGTAAACTTCAGTTTTACTTCTGTGCAAAAGTGGGTACTACTGTTGATTTTACTGACTTGTTGAAAAGATTCTCTTTTATAGAATGAGATGGCAGATGTTTGTTCTACAATGCCATATTGGTGTACAATATAACAAGAAACAGTACTGTATAATTTATTTATAAATATTATAAAGAAATTATTGTTCCATGCACTCAGAAATGGTTGTTAAAATTCTCCCAACTGGTTTGACCTTTGTATATACTCTATGTCTGAGGCTTGCTTATCAGCATAGAATATTTTTAATGTGGATATCTAATTCTAAATTCTGTTCCAACGGAAGCAATTGGCAAGTCCATACAATACCAACTCTTCTCCAGTAAAGCATGTAACCCAATGACTTAACTGAAAAACTGCAGAAAGTAGAGACTGACCAAACAACTAATCCTGAAACAAGCAGAAGAAAAAGAATAACAAAGATTACAGCAGAAATTAATGAACTGGAGAGAAAAAAAGAATAATACCAAAAGTTTGCTCTTTGAGAAGATCAATAAAATTGACAAACCCTTAGTTAGACTGACAAAGACAAAAAGAGTCAGAAATGAGAGGGGGGTATTACTACAGAGCCCAACAAAATAAAAAAACTGCATGCTAACAAACTAGACAATGTAGATGAAATGGAAGACTCCCTAAAAACACACAAACAACCTACACTAACTCAAGAAGAAATAAAAGACCGCAAAAAACTAATCACAAGTAAAGAGCCTGACTCAGTCATCAAAAACTTATCAACAAAGAAAGGTCCAGGACAAGATGGCTTCAAAATCAAATTCTAACAAGCTTTCTTGCTCAAACTATTCCAAAAAATTGAAGAAGAGGGAAAACCACCTAACTCACTCTATGAAGCCAACATTACTCTAATACCAAAGCCAGATACATATACTACAAGAAATGAAAACTTCAAATCGATCTTTCTAATGAATATAGATGCAAAAATCCTCAACAAAGTACTTGCAAATCGAATTCAACAGTATATTACAGGAATTATACACCATTAGCAGCTGAGTTTTATCCCAGGCATGCAAGAGTGATTCCACACAAGAAAATCAATTAAGGTAATAAACCACATTAACAAATCAAAAGAGAAAAACCCTAAGGTCACCTTGAAAAGGCATTTGACAAAATTCAGTATCCTTTCAGGATAAAACCACCTCCAAAAGTGGGAATCAAAGTAAACGTTCTCAACATATTAAAAGGGTATATATGAAAAATTCACAGCTAACTTCATAGTCAATGGTGAGAGACTGAGAGCTTTCCCTCTAAACTTAGGAACAAGACAAGGATGCTAATTGTCACCACTGTTATTCAACATGTAGTAGAAGGTCTACCTAGAGCAATAAGACAAGAAAAAGAAATAAAAGGCATCCAAATTGGAAAGGATGAAGTAAAATTTTAACTATTCACAGATGACATGTCCTATATATTAAAAATCCTGGGGTCTGGGATTTTTAGACGTTGGGAATATGGTCTGCCCAAGAAAGTGGCAGGATACAAGACCAACACATAAAAATCAATGGGATTTCCATACACTAGTAATAAGCTATCTGAGGAGGTAAACAAGAAAAAACTTCCACTTACAATAGCAACTAAAAGAATCAAATACCAAGGAATAAACTTAACTAAGAATGTAAAAGATATGTACACAGAAAACGAAAAACGCTGCTAAAAGAAATCAGAAAAGTTCTAAATAGATGGAAAGACATTCCACGTTCACTGACTGGAAGGCTAAATGTCATAATTCTCTTCAGTAAAGCACTAAATAAAGGAGATGCAATACAAATGAAAACTACAACTTCAAGTGGAAAGATAAATCTACACAAAGGTAAGATTTATATATTCTAAATTAAGTATAAAATAACAATTTCAAATAAAATATAAAATGTTAAACAGGTATATTTTACTATTTATAGCAACCACTAAAAATTTTTTACCGACCTGATGTACAAAGGAGGTGCCAAGATGACGACTTAGCAAGGTGTGGGATTTAGTTCATCCTCCAGAACGGCTACTAAATAACCAGGAACACTACAGAACAGCTCCTGGGGCCACGTCAGTGACACACAGTGTACCCCAGTCTGGAACAGAAGACCAGCCATGACCCCCCCAGAACCGTGAGATGCCCAAGCCGCGGTGGCCAGCGCCCCTCCCCTACAGGCTGCTTCCCAGAGGGAAAAGGAAAGGGATTTTACCAG
>PVIY010038577.1:12934-23791 GCA_004026745.1 Myrmecophaga tridactyla | reverse complement strand
TCTACTCAAAGAACATGAGGGCAAGGACACAAATGGACATTTGCACACCAATGTTTATAGTAGCATTATTTACAATTACCAAGAGATGGAAACAGCCAAAATGTCCATCAACAGACGGGTGGCTAAACAAACTGTGATATATACATATGATGGAATATTATGCAGCTGTAAGACAGAATAAAGTTATGAAGTATGTAACGACATGGATGGACCTTGAGAACATGATGTTGTGTGAGACTAGCCAAGAACAAAAGGACAAATACTGTATGGTCTCACTGATATGAGCTGACATTAGTGAATAAATTTGGAATATTTTGTTGGTAACAGAGACCATCAGGAGATAGAAATAGGGCAAGATATTGGATAATTGGAGCTGAAGGGATACTGATTGTGCAACAGGACTGAAAGTAAAAACTCAGAAATGGACAGCACAATACTACCTAACTGTAAGACAATTATGTTAAAACACCGAATGAAGCTGCATGTGAGAATGATAAAGGGAGGAGGGCTGGGGGCACAAATGAAATCAGAAGGAAAGATAAGACAATGGAGATCGAGATGGTATAATCTAGGATTGCCTAGAGTGTATAATGACAGTGACTAAATGTGCAAATTTAAAAAATGTTTTTGCATGAGGAAGAACAAAGGAATGTCATTACTGCAGGGTGCTGAAAATAGATGGTAATTAATATTTTAAAATTTCAACTTATGTGTGAGACTAAAGCAAAAACTGTTTATTTGTTACAAAATTTATATTTTGACTAGTGCATTTCCTAATATAACTTATGTAGATAGCTTGGTTGAACAACATAAGAACATGGAATCTTGGGTAGGACATGGGATTTTGTTGGTTTGTCCAGAGTGATGCCCCAGTGAATCCCAGAGTGATTTGATCAATGAGTGGAAAAGTATTTGCAAAGTCCCCTTTGGGGAATGGTGAGAACAGAGGAAAATTCAACCTCCCCAAGTTGAATTCTTGATATTCTCACAAGCAGTGTGGATAACCAAAGCTATAGGCTGAGCCCCCAGTCTTGGGGTTTGTTCATATGAAGCTTAACCCCACAAAGGATAGGTCAAGCCTACTTAAAATTAGACCTAAGAGTCACCCCCAAGAGAACCTCTTTTGTTGCTCAGATGTGGCCTCTCTCTCCAGCCAACATAGCAAGCAAACTCACCACCCTCCCCCTGTCTACGTGGGACATGACTCCCAGGGGTGTGGACCTTCCTGGCAACGTGGGACAGAAATCCCAGAATGAGCTGAGATTCAGCATCGAGGGATTGAGAAAAACTCTAGAATGAGCTGAGACCCAGCATCAAGGGATTGAGAAAACCTTGTTGACCAAAAGGGGGAAGAGTGAAGTGGGACAAAGTGTCAATGGCTGAGAGATTCCAAACAGAGTCGAGAGGTTATCCTGGAGGTTATTCTTACACATTAAGTAGATATCACCTTGTTATCCAAGATGTAACAGAGAGGCTGGAGGGAACTGCCTGAAAATGTAGAGCTGTGTTCCAGTAGCCATGTTTCTTGATGATGATTGTATAATGATATAGCTTTCACAGTGTGACTGTGTGATTGTGAAAACCTTGTGTCTGACGCTCGGTTTAGCTACCTTGTCAACAAACGAGTAGAACATATGAAATAAAAATAAATAGTAGGGGGAACAAATGCTAAAATAAATTTAGTTTGAAATGCTGGTGATCAATGAAAAGGAGGAGTAAGGGGTATGGTATGTATAATTTTTTTTTCTGTTTTAGTTTTATTTTTCTGTTGTCTTTTTATTTCTTTTTCTGAATTGATGCAAATATTGTAAGATATGATCATGATGATGAATATGCAACTATGTGATGATATTGTGAATTACTGATTATATATGTAGAATGGAATGATCACATATTAAGAATGTTTGTGTTTCTTTCTTGTAATTTTTTTAAAAATTAATAAATAAAATTTAAAAAATTTTTTGAAGGTTTTCCTCCCACATTTTTTTAAGAGGGACTACTTCTTTGTTTCAAAAGGAAATTGTACCAATTTTCAGTATCAAAACAGTTGCATTAGTAGTTTCTCTTTCTCCCAAACTGCCCCCAAAAGCAGAGTGCATTTTAAGCCAATAAACCTCAGTATGCACACTTAGACCTCACAGTACCTCACCTAAAAGGTGGAACTGGGTGGGGAAAAGAATTGTAAAAGATCAGAATACTGCCAGTCCAGACTATAAAGATGGAGTGGCCAGTGCTCCCCAACCCCAAGGAAGCAAAGCTTCAAAATAATATAATATTTTTAAGAAGTTTTGTATATAAGCTATTCAAAATTTCTCCAGCACTGGCTGATACAAAGCATGAGATGGCACTTTTAGACATGGCAGGTTCAGGCCCAGGAAAGAGTGATGAGATGTTTCATTTGGCTAAACCTGTGGCAAAAACATAATTTTCTTTTCTTTCCTTTTTAAAAAGGAGGCAAGAAAGTACATCAGTGGCCACTACAACATAAGGAACACATGATTCATTCTGTAGCAGTTGGAAGGGGGTAGAGAAAGGACCAGAAAAAGATTTGGTCTCAGAGGTCTCATCATGTTAATTTGGTCATTTCTGATGAGTAAAAAATAAAAATAAAAATAATAAATTTGCCTGAAGCTGAAAACCCCAATGGTTCTTTTTTGTTTTTGTTTGTTTGTTTGTTTTTAAGCTAACTTCTAGAATCACCTTTCTGGTTTAGCTGGTGCTTTGAATGGAGCAATGAGGTTTCCCTCAATGGAGTCTTTCCCTGGGCTATGTTCAGTTCTCAGTGAGGCAGGCCCATACCTCTTTTCCTTCTCTTTGGAGAGAGCAATATGTTATTAAGCTGAAAAGTTACCTTTCAAAAATGAGATAGGGATTAGATTGTTGCTTCAGAGCTATAGAATTACTTGGAATGTTTTACAAATGGTTGCTACAACCACAAAAAGGGGCACAATTACAAAATGTATACATCACCAACATGCTTCTAAAGAAACTTGCATTGTGCTCACATTTCCTTAAATGTTTAAAGATCAGCTTCAGGCAGGCCAACCTCAGGAGGAGTCAGGGTGGAAGGGAGTAGCAGTGGCAGGGTAGAACTGAGGTGCTTTACATCTCATTCAGGTCAAGCAGAGTCTGGTCCAGCATTCTCTGTGTACAGAGGTGCTCCTCTTTGGTGCATTTCAGTTTATCTTCCAAATAATCAATTGTCTTTCCCAGCTTGGCTACCAATTTCTCAGCAAACTCGGCTTGAATCTCTACCACCTTGAGTATATCAGTAAGAATCTTTATCTCTTCTTCATGCTTGTCTTCTTTTTGAGACTACTTTTTTTCAGCAGCACTCAGACTCTTCAAGTTCTGGTCTGTCAGTTTGATCTGCTCATTCATCTCTCGACAACAGGACTCTGCCAGCTTAGCTTGTTCCTCAGTGTTTTCCAAGTCCCCTTCAATAATCAGCAACTTAGGAGCTACCTCTTCATACTTCCCATCTGCCTCTTCTGTGATGTGTTTAGGTTCTTTGAGTTGGATTTCCTGGAGTTCCATCTTTTCTTTATCTTTTAAAGCCTGATTTTCAATAACCTTCATACATCTCTTGCTCTCATCAGCAGCTTTCTCTGCTTCCTCCAGCTTCTGCAGGGCAGTGGCCAGGTACCACTGAGTATGGCCCAGCTCTTCTTCAACCAGCTGGATCTGGTTCAAGGAGACCACTTCAGCCTCAGCCTGTTCCCAGGCCCACCTTTCTCCCTCCACTTCCTGCTGGAGGCCCTCGGCTCTCTCTCTTCATAAGCCTGTTGCTGTAGAACCTGGATCTTGTGCTTCACAGCCTCAATAGTGGTGATCCTGGCCATGGTGCCCACCCAACAACTGCTTGCATTTGGCTTCCTGCTTCTCACCCTTACTTCCTGCTCTACCCTGAAATACTGGAGTTTCTTCTTACATTTAAACCTTTAATTCACCTGGATTTCATTTATGTTTAAGGATCAAATCATTTTTTATTTTCAGTTGGACAACCAGTTGCCCCAGGCCATTTTTCCCTGTCAATTTATAATGGCACCTCTGCAAGACATCAAATTTCCATAGTTTGGGCTTGTTTCTGAATTTATGTCCAGTCATAACTACTTATCTATCTTTGAACTATTATCATACTGATTTATTTTACTATAGTTTTGTAACAAGTCTTAATATTTGGTAGGGCAATTCTCACCTCCTTGCTCTTCAAGAGAGTCTTGAGTATTCTATAAAATTTTTACACCTTATAGACAGGGTATTTTTTTAAAATTGTAAATGAGATTGGCACTCACTTGCTTAAAACACATCAATCAGTTCCCATGACACTTAGAAAAAGTGTCTAAATTCCTTATCCCATCCCACAAAACCCTCTGTGATCTGTCCCTGATATCTTTCATCTTGTACCTTTATTCTTTCACATGAGTTTTAGAATTGGGTCATCAAGTTCCAAGAAAGTTCATGACTAGTTTTTTTTTTTTTTTTTTTGGTACCAAATTACTTTATTTGAAGGAATGGTACAAATGAAACAACTTGGTGGGTGTTGATACAACTTATAGAAAAGGCAAAGGTAAACTCAACATGCACACACTGCTGTGGTGACGACAGAAGTCACCCCGTGACTCTGGGGAAGACAGCATAAGGCTTAACTCTCATCATCACTGTTTCCCAGAGTGTGCTTGTCAAAGAGATCCTCTGCCAAGCCAGAATCCGGAGCCCCCATCTTGTGCAGGTTGGTTATGTAGTCACCCAACTCTTTGATGGATTTCACCTGCTCATTCAGGTAACGTGTCTCAATGAAGTCACACAAATGGGGGTCATTTTTGTCAGTGGCCAGTTTGTGCAGTTCCAGTAGTGACTGATTCACCCTTTTTTCCAAATGTAATGCACACTCCATTGCATTCAGCCCGCTCTACCAGTCATCTCCTTCTGGTTTCTTGATATCCTGAAGGAAGATTCAGCCACCTTGTTGATTCTGCAGCTTCATCAGTTTCTCAGCATGTTCCCTGTCCTCATGAGATTGGTGAAGAAAATATTTGGAAAAGTTCTTCAAAGCCACATCATCACGGTCAAAGTAGTAAGACATTGTTCTAGTTTGCTAGCTGCCGGAATGCAATATACCAGAAACGGAATGGCTTTTAACAAGGGGAATTTAATGAGTTGCTAGTTTACAGTTCTAAGGCCGAGAAAATGTCCCAATTAAAACAAGTCTAAAGAAATGTCCAATCAAAGGCATCCAGGCAAAGATACCTTGGTTCAAGAAGGCTGATGAAGTTCAGAGTTTCTCTCTCAAGTGAGAAGACACATGGTGAACACAGTCAGGGCTTCTCTCTCAGCTGGAAGGGCACATGGTGAATATGGTGTCATCTGTTAGCTTTCTCTCCTGGCTTCCTGTTTCATGAAGCTCCCCAGGAGGCATTTTCCTTCTTCATCTCCAAAGGTCACTGGCTGGTGGACTCTCTGATTCGTGGTGCTGCAGCATTCTCTGCTCTCTCTGAAGTCTCTCATTCTCCAAAATGTTTCCTCTTTTATAGGACTTCAGAAACTAATCAAGACCCACTTAAATGGGTGGAGACATGTCGTCACCTAATCCAGTTTAACAACCACTCTTGACTAAATCACATCAACCAGGGAGATGATCTCATTACAGTTTCAAACATACAGTATTGAATAGAAATTATTCTACCTTTATGAAATGGGATTTATATTAAAACATGACTTTTCTTAGGGGGCATACTTCCTTTCAAACCAGCACAGACATTGACAGGTCGACACAAGATGCGTAGAGCTCCAGGTTGATCTGGGCGGTTAATGGCAGCCTCTGAGTCCTGGTTGTAGTGGGCGCACCTGCGATGGGGACGTGGTCATCATGGCGGGCAGTTGAGGAGAAGAGGCGGTGGCTGTGCAGCTCTGGAGAGGTGGTTGAAAGCTGCTCAGAGTGGCCAGCCGAGGGGGGCAAGTGCCCGGTTCTGTTCAAGAAGGAAACCACGGCGACTCTCCATGAAGACGTCTGCTAGTTTTTTGTTTGTATGTTTGTTTTTGCATGGATAGGCACCAGGGATCGAACCGGGTGTCCAGCATGGCAGAGCCACTGTGATCTGCCCTTATGACTAGTTTTTGTTTGGAATTGCATTGTATTGGTAGATTTCATCTATTTTGAGATGCCATGGATTGTAAGACACCTCATTATTTTCTGTGCCACTGAGAAAGAAAAATTGCTGCTCATTAAATGATGGCACTATACTTTCTTATCACTTAGACTTTTTATTTTATACTTATTGAAAGAGTTCTGTTAGATTTATTTAGATGTATATTTTTATCATACATTATTCTTGTGTTCACAAAAAATGAAAATATAGGTGAAATAAATTAAAGATATCCCTAAAACTTGACACTGAGAGTCTGACTTTCCTGAATCCCTTTAAAACTTCAATATCTGTTTTCCCCCACAATAAGAGCCTCTGTGCTATCAAGAACATTAGTAATGCAACATTTATTTTAAGAATAGTCCACTGTTGTCTGCGAAATGTTCTTCCAAGCAACAGGACCAAAACATAACTCAGCTTCACCTACTTGTGGGTCTCTTCCTGATTTAGGTCCTGTAAAGCTCCTGGTGTTCTTTGTAAGAAATTACACAATTTTCAGTTATTCTTCTAATAATAGTCATTTGCTTCCTTAATATCTAATTTATGCCCCCTGCTGTGTTTCTGTGCCTTTCTGCACCTACAATAAATTTTCATTTTAATGCTAAACCACAGTATTACCATTTTAAGACATTTTAAATAGCCATTAAGCTCAACACATGGAGTCCCAAAATGCACATAACTCAATTGAGGTGACAAGAATGTGAAGAGCTATGACCAAAAGCTTATTCAAGCTCAGGCAAGGACAGTGATATCATAACCTATCCTGGTGGATGAGATCCAAGAAGTCACTGCTTATAGACACATCTCAATTTTAGAAATAGGTTTTTAAAATGAACAATGGTATTTGTAGCATAATTATTCTCTTTTGAAAATCGAGTTTCATAGTTCCTGAATATTGTGAATGGAGATTTAACATGTGTTTTCTTTTACGACTTTTAATAATGTTTTGTATTTTTTCATATACTTTTTGCTACTATATGCTATTATATGTAACCACTGGTTACTGGTGTTTTGTTGTCTTATATATATTGATCTTGTATGAACAGTAATCTTGTTAAACTTCCTTACTAATTCTATAGATTTCCTTAGGTTTTCTATTTAGACAAGTAGTTGTTGTCTGCAGATAACAGCACCATGTCACTTCCTTTGCCATCTTTATGCTTACTAATTACTTTGTCTTTCTTATTTCATTGGCTAGGAAAACTAATACAATTTGGAATAGATGTTTAATGGACATGTTTGTCTTATTTAAGAAGTTAATGCTTCTTAAGTTTCACCATGAAACAGTAGGTTTGTTCTAGATTATTTTAACACACTTTTCTCATGTTGACTCCATTCCCTTATGTTCCCAGTTTTCTGTGAGTTTTAACCCTGAATCAGTGTTGAATTTTATCATATGCTTTTTCTGTCTATTATTATGACCATATAGTTCTTCTAATTTTCTCTGTTAGTGTGATAAATTCTGTTAATAAAATTTTCTGATTTTGAACAAACTTTGCACTCTTTGTGTAAATCCTTCCTAGACATAATATATTAATTTTTTATACAAGACTATATTCAAGTTGTTTTATTTGATTTGAGATTGTGGAATCCACAATTTTATGTAAGATTAGTTTATTATTTTTCTTGTACCTCATAAAATAAATTAGGTCATTCCCTCTTTTTCTATTCTCTGATACAGTTTGCATAAAATGAATCTTGAGGATTTCATAAAACTCACCTGTAAAACTAAATTAAGCTGGCACTTTGGTGGGGACGGATGTATTTTATTATCAATCAAATTTATGTTCCTGGTTAGTAGTCTGCTCAGGGTTTCTTTTTCTAGCTGAATCAATTTTGGCTCTCTCTATGTATATTTTCAATTATTCATTTTATATGTTCTTTAATTTATTGGTACAAATTTGTTAAATATCACCTTATTACTTTAAAATTTTTACAGTAACTTAGTAATAATTACTTTTTGTTCTGAATCGTCTTTCTTTTTTTTTGTAATCTTCTTTTACTCATTTTTTTCTTAATTACACTTATTAGAGAGGTTTCTTCTTTAATTTGTGAAGAAAATTTTCCGTATGCATTTTTCATCAAAATATTGGCTGATTTTTTTCCTGGGGATTTATTAGTTTTATTTTTTAGTAACTTTATTGTTGTTTTCAATTTAAAAAGCAATAACTGCTCAATATTTTAAAATTTGAAAAGTAACTCAAGTATTGAATGTATCAAGACTTATGTACTTATTTGTTATCAACTTTAACAATATAATCTTACAATAGGTAGTGTATTACAACTTGCTTTTATCTTTTGTTATGGATTTTTTTTCCAAATTAAGATATTTTATTTACAACCAATAAATTATTAACTTTAATAATAACAATTTAAACCTGAACAAAGTTAATGGATTTGCTGTTATTTTGGCTGTAGACATTAGCCTCTGATATGCCACGTACCTTATTTCAGGATGAATTTTGCAGTGCATGTAAAAATCTATCTCTGCTGTTTGAACTTGCAGTCATGTATATTAAAATAGTGGTTTCAGAGGAATTTTATTTTTGGATTGGCTTAGTAACAGCTCACATTTCACCCTTGAAATACTGATTTTGAATATAATCAATTTTGTATTTTTAATCTTCAAGATATGTGGGTAACTCTTTTCTGGTTTGGTGGCTCTGCCTTATAATCTCCATGTACCTCTGTCATAGCTACTCTAGAGCAAGGGCCTCAGGTCTTTCTGTATAGCATCCAGCACAATGCCTTGACATAACAGGGACATTATCAATAGCAGCATTCACGGAGCATTTGCTGTATACCAGAAATTGTGCCAAATATTTTAGCACATTATCAAAAATTATTTAACAATAAATACATTTTAAAAATCAGGTACTCATTTAGAATGGGCATAACCCCAAAACCCCTAAAGAGTGGGAGAAAGATCAAAGGTGATGATGGAGTTATGCAGAAAAGGTCCGGTTTAACAAATGAGTGAGTGCTGAATCATTATATTGATATTTGTTTTAGTCTCTAGTACCTTAGAGTAGTTAGAAGGAAAAACCTAAAATTAGTGCAGGCCATGGTGGCTCAGCAGGCAGAGTTCTCACCTGCTGTGTTGGAGACCCAGGTTCGATTCCCGGTGCCTGCCCATGCAAAGAAAGAAAAAACAAAAAAATTAAAAAAACCCTAAAACTGTGGAATTGTAATCCATACGAAATTCTGAAATCTGTTCTACAGCTAATTATTATGATGTACTTTGAAATATATTGCTGTTTTGTAAATATGTTATTTTTCACAAATAAGAAAAAAAAGAAAAGGGGAAGTATAACAGAGAAGATAGGATTTAATAAATGAGTATGATTGCTGAGTCATTATACTGATATTTCTTTGTTCTCCAGTGTCTTGGAGCAGCTAAAAGAAAAACCAAAAAATTGTAGAACTGTAACCTATACCAAACTTTAAAATCTCTTCTATAACTACTTGTTAAAATGTACTTGTAAATTTATTGCTTTTTTGTTTGCATATTTCACAATAAAAAAAAAGTAAGAAAACAAATCAGTTAGTCTCATTTTGAGGATTAAGAAAATAAGATTCAGAGAGTTTATATGGCTTGTTCAAGGTTAAAGAATCAACTCCAAAACACTGGTCTGAGGCCTGAGAGTATTCAGGCCATAGAAAGTTTTCACATACTTAGAATTTTTTTAAACTTTTTTTTAATTGTATAGTATAACATATATACAAAGCAAAGAAATACAAAATGCAATAGTTTTCAAAGCAGTCTTCAACAAGTGGTTACAGGACAGATCCCAGAGTTTGTCATGGGCTACCATACGATCCTTTCATATTTTTCCTTTTAGCTGCTCCAGAACATAGGTTAGAGGGCTTAAATAATTTTTTTATCATCACAATTGACTTTTTTCCCTTCTTTTTTTGTGAAAAATAACATATATACAAAAAAGCTATACATTTCAAAGCACAGCACCACAATTAGCTGTAGAAACATTTTTCAGACTTTGACATGGGTTACAATTTTACAATTTTAGGTTTTTATTTCTAGCTGCTCTAAAATACTGGCGATCAAAAGAGATATCAATTTAATGATTCAGCATTCATATTCATTTGTTAAATCCTATCTTCTATGTATTACTCCACCATCACCTTTGATCTTTCCATACCTCTCTTTAGGGTTGTTTGGGCTATGGCAATTCTAAATTTTTGATATTGGAAGGGTCTGTCACTAATATGGGGTAGGGAGAAGTAATTATCTGATGTTCTAGCGAGGCTGGGCCCTCTAGGTTTCAGGACTTATCTGGACCAGGGACCCATCTAGAGGTTGTAGGTTTCTGGAAAGTTACTCTAATGCATGGAATCTGTATTAGTCAGGGTTCTCTAGAGAAACAGAATCAACAGGGAACGCTTGCAAATATAAAATTTATAAAAGTGTCTCACGTGACCGCAGGAACACAGAGTCCAAAATCCACAGGGCAGACTGCGAAGCCGACGACCCCGATGGACGGCCTGGACGAACTCACCAGCCGAAGCAGGAATGGGGCCTCTCTCCTCTGAGTTCTCCTTAAAAGGCTTCCCATGATTAGATTTAGCATCACTAATTGCAGAAGACACTCCCTTTTGGCTAATTACAAATGGATTCAGCTGTGGATGCAGCTGATGTGCTCATGACCTAATCCTGTGAAATGTCCTCATTGCAACAGACAGGCCAGCGCTT
>PVIY010038577.1:0-12834 GCA_004026745.1 Myrmecophaga tridactyla | reverse complement strand
AATCCTTGTGGGAATCTTATATATTGCACTAGGTGTCTTTAGGATTGGCTGGAATGGTCCTGGTTGGGGGTTGGCAGGTTATGATAGGTAGCAAGGTCTAACTGAAGCTTGTGTAAGAGCAACCTCCAGAGTAGGCCTCTCAACTCTATTTGAACTCTCTCTACCAGTGATACTTTATTAGTTACATTTCTTTTCCCCCTTTTGGTCAGAATGGAATTGTTGATCCCACAGTGTCAGGTCTGGATTCATCCCTGAGAGTCATCTCCCATGTCCCCAGGGAGACTTTCACCCCTGGATGTCTTGTCCCATGTAGTGGGGAGGGCGATGATTTCACTTGGGCTTAGAGAGACTGAGGCCACATCTGAGCAACAACAGAGTTCCTCCAGAAATAACTCTTAGGCATGCCTATAGGTGGTCTAAGCTTCTCCACTACCTACATAAGCTTCACAAGAGTAAGCCTTATTATCAAGAGCACAGCCTATTGATTTGGGTGTCCCTAAAGTTTGCACAGTATCAGGGGATTCCCTGATGGTAAGGTTTAGTAGTTCCATATTCTTTCTCCCCTCCCTCAGGGAAATTTGCCAATACTTTTTGATTATCTACTTAATATACCCTAGGATGTTTCCAGGCATTACATTAATCTGTACAGAATAAAGGACCTCTTTCTTATTCTGTGCTCCCTGTGTTTCAATTGTTCAAATGAGTTATACAGATAGGATGAATTAGATTAGCACTGCAGAAAATTTCAGTTCCAGATCAAATAAACCTTTCTTCCATTGGTCTCAAAGAGTATGTGTGGTTCTAAAATATAGATACTGTCTTCCTTACCCCTGTGTTCTGAATTACTTTAACCCCAACTTGTTCAGCTTCATTCTTATCTCCAAATATCACATCATAGATATATAAACAGCCCCTCAAAATCCAGAAATATTAATCAGCACTCTGGACTTAATGTGTCTGCTCTAAAAGATTACAATTTAGGCCCCTGATTTCTTATAAGCATTTTCTAAAGGTGACCATACCATTATTGTTCTTTTCTTTCTGGCTTATTTTGTCTCAGAAAATGTCCCACAAGTTCATTCACAATGTTGCATGCCTCACAACTTTGTTCCTTTTTGTATCAGCACAACCTTCATTCATAAATATACACCATCGTTTGCCAATCTACTTCTCCATCAATGCATCCTTCAGCCACATGCTTTCAATAGGCATCATGTAGAGGGCCCAAGTCCACAGTCCATCAACATTCTCAAGTTTAGATAATGTCATTGTTCCCAAGAGAAAGAAAACCAATAAACACACCCTCACCAAATAGGAAATCTAAACTTCCTCTTAACTCTTGTCCCTTCCCTCATTACTTACCTCTGCTGTTGCTGTGGTAGTGCTGATGGTTTCCTTTTGAACATAGCTCACAGCATGCAATAGCAGTTCCCCCCCCCCCTTATCCTGGACTTAAACACTCTTTATACAAGAATCATATCTTTGAAGTAATTCTTACAAGAGCTAATTAATATTTCTAGCGTGAATCACTAGATTCACACTAGATATACATAGGGAAATGTAGGTCTAGACAACCCCTTTCAATCTTGTTCATCTTCAATATGGTGATATTACTTATAGACCCACTAGAGCATCACCTTCACTCGTATCTATTATCTTCATTGGAGTTCAACCTCATTAGTTAACGGTTCACCCATTTCTTGTCTCTATGTATCTCTAAGTCCCCTATAGTCTGTATTATAAGCCTCTGATTCTACTTTTATGCTGAACATAAAAGTAGAATCATACAGTATCTATCCTTTTGTGTCTGTCTAATTTCACTCAGCATTATGTCCTCAAGGCTCATCTATTTTGTCATGTGCTTAAGGACGTCATTTTGTCTTACTGCTGCATAATATTCCAACGTATGCGTATACCACATTTTGTTGATCCTCTTGTCTATTGATAGGCATTTGGTTTGTTTCCATCTTTTGGTGATTGTGAATAATGCTACTATGAACATCGGTGTGCAAATGTCTGTTTGTATCGTTGCTTTCAAGTCTTCTGTGTATATACCAAGTAGTGCTATTGCTGGGTCATAGGGCAATTTGAAATTTAGTTTTCTAAGGAACCTCCAAACAATCTTCCATAGTGGCTGCACCATTATACATTCCCACCAACAGTGCACAGTGTATAGTTTCTCCACATCCTCTCCAACATTTATAGTTTCCTGTTTGTTTAATAGCTGCCATTCTTATAGGTGTGAGGTGGTATCTCATTGTAGTCTTCATCTGCATTTCCCTTATAGCCAATGAAAATGAGCATCGCTTCATGTACTTTTTAAAAATTCAACATAACAATATACAAACTCAAACATTCTTACCATATGATCATTTCATTCTTACCATATAATCAATAACTCACAATATCATCACATAGTTGTATATTCATCATCATGATCATTTCTTAGAACATTTACATCAATTCAGAAAAAGAAATGGAAAGAAAACAAGAAAATTCATATATACCATATCCCTTACCCCTCCTTTTAATTGATCACTACCATTTCAATCTACTAAAGTTATTTTAACATTTGTTCCCCTTATTATTTATTTATTTTTAATCCATATGTTTTACTCATCTGTCAATAAGGTAGATAAAAGAAGCATCAGACACAAGGTTTTCAAAATCACACACTCACATTACAAAAGCTGTATCATTATAAGATCATCTTTAAGAAACATGGATACTGGAACACAGCTCTACATTTTTAGGCAGTTCCCTCCAGCCTCTCTGTTATGCCTTAACTAAAAAGGTGATATCTATTTAATGCATAAGAATAACCTCCAGGATAACCTCTCTACTCTGTTTGGAATCTCTCAGCCATTAGACACTTTATTTTGTCGCTTTTTGCCCTTCCCCCTTTTAGTTGAGAAGGTTTTCTCAAACCCTTGATGCTGAGTCCAGCTCATTCTAGGATTTCTGTCCCATGTTGCCAGGAAGGTCCACACCCCTGGGAGTCATGTCCCATGTAAAGAAGGGGAGAGCAGTGAGTTTGCTTGTTGTGTCGGCTGAGAGAGAGAAGCCATATATGAGCAACAAAAGAGGTCTTCTGGGGGTGACTCTTAGGCTTAATTTTAAGTTGGTGTAGCCAATCCTTTATGGGGTTAAGTTTCATATGAACAACCCCCCAGATTGAGGGCTCTGCCTATTGCTTTGCTTGTCCCCATTGCTTGTGAGAATATCAAGAATTCTCCACTTGAGGAAGTTGAGTTTTCCCCCTTTCTTGCCATTCCCCCAAGGGGGCTTGGCAAATACTTTTTTATTCACTGTTCAAATCACTCTGGGATTTATTGGGTCATCATTCTGGACAAGCTTATAAAATCTCAGGCCTTAAGGTTCCATGTACCTATGGTGTTCAATTAAGCTGTCCACGTAAGTCATATTAGGAAATGCACTAGTCAAAATATGAATTTGTACCAAATAAACATTTTTTTTTGCTTCAGTCTCATGCATAAGTTAAAGTTTTAAAACATAATTACCATCTATTTTCAATACCCGGCAGTATTGACATTCCTTTGTTCTTCCTCATGGAAAAACATTTTTAAATTTGTACATTTAGTCACTATCATACACTCTAGGCATTGCTAGATTATACCATCTCAGTCTTTATTGTCTATCTTTCCTTCTGATTTCATTTGTGCCCCCAGGCCTCCTCCTTCTATCATTCTCACAATCAGCTTCATTCAGTGTTCTCACATTATTGTGCTACAATCAGGTAGTATTGTGCTATCCATTCCTGAATTTTTACAATCAGTCCCGTTGCACAATCTGTATCCCTTCAGCTCCAACTACCCAATATCTACTCTATATCTATGTCTTGTTTGTCTCTGTTCTTAAATGAAATTCTCTAATTTCATTCACTAATGTTAGTTCATATCAATGTGACCATACAGTATTTGTCCTTTTGTTTCTGGCTAATCTCACTCAGCATAATGTCCTTAATGTCCACCCATGTTGTTGCATACTTCATGACTTTATTTTGTTTTACAGCTGCATAATATTCCATCATATGTGTATACCACACCTTGTTTAGCCACTCATCTGTTGATGAACATTTTGGCAGTCTCCATCTTTTTCCAATTGTAAATAATGCTGCTATAAACATTGGTGTGCAAATGTCCATTTGTGTCCCTGCCCTCATTTCCTCTAAGTAGATACCTGGCAATGGTATTGCTGGGTCATATGGCAATACTATACTTAGCTTCCTGAGGACCTGCCAAACTGCCTTCCACAGTAGTTGTAACATTTGACATTCCTACCAACAGTGGATAAGTATGCCTTTTTCTCCACATCCTCTCCAGCACTTGTCACTTTCTGTTTTATTGATAATGGCCATTCTGGTGGGTGTGAGGTGATATGTCATTGTGGTTTTGATTTGCATTTCCCTAATAGCCAAGGAAGTTAAGCATCTTTTCATGTGCTTTTGGCCATTTGTATTTCCTCTTCTGAGAAGTGTCTGTTCAAGTCTTTTGCCCATTTTGTAATTGGGTTGTCTGTCTTTTTGTTGTTGAGTTGAACAAGCTCTTTATATATTCTAGATACTAGACCTTTATCTGATATATCATTTCCAAATATTGTCTCCCATTGTGTAGGCTGTCTCTTTACTTTCTTGATGAAGTTCTTTGATGCACAAAAGTGTTTAATTTTGAGGAGTTCCTATTTCTTTCTTTAATGCTCGTGCTTTGGGTATAAGGTCTAGGAAACAGCCTCCTATTATAAGATTTATAAGGTATTTCCCTACATTTTCTTCTAAAAGTTTTTGCATAGGTCTTTTGTCTCTTTAGTTAAATTTATTCCTAAATATTTTGTTCTTTTGGTTGCAATTGTAAATGGAATTTTTTTCTTGATTTCCCCCTCAGACTGTTCATTACCAGTGTATAAAACCCTACAGATTTTTAAAAATTTTTTATTAATTTAAAAAAATTACAAGAAAGAAACACAAACATTCTTAATATATGCTCATTCCTTTCTAATATATAATCAGTAATTCACAATATCATCACATAGTTGCATATTCATCATCATGATCATTTCCCAGAACATTTGCATCAGTTCAGAAAAAGAAATAAAAAGACAACAGAAAAAATAAAACAAAAACAGAAAAAAAATTTTACATACCATACTCCTTACTTTTATTGATCACTAGCATTTCAAACTAAATTTATTTTAACATTTGTTTCCCCTATTATATATTTTTATTTCATATGTTCTACTCATCTGTTGACAAGGTAACTAAAAGGAGCATCAGACACAAGGTTTTCACAATCACACAGTCACACTGTGAAAGCTATATCATTATACAATCATCATCAAGAAACATGGCTACTGGAACACAGCTCTACATTTTCAGGCATTTCCCTCCAGCCTCTCTGTTACATCTTGGATAACAAGGTGATATCTACTTAATGTGTAAGAATAACCTCCAGGATAACCTCTCGACTCTGTTTGGAATCTCTCAGCCATTGACACTTTGTCTCACTTCACTCTTCCCCCTTTTGGTCAACAAGGTTTTCTCAATCCCTTGATGCTGGGTCTCAGCTCATTCTAGAGTTTTTCTCAATCCTTCGATGCTGAATCTCAGCTCATTCTGGGATTTCTGTCCCACGTTGCCAGGAAGATCCACACCCCTGGGAGTCATGTCCCACATAGACAGGGGGAGGGTGGTGAGTTTGCTTGCTGTGTTGGCTGGAGAGAGAGGCCACATCTGAGCAACAAAAGAGGTCCTCTTGGGGGTGACTCTTAGGCCTAATTTTAAGTAGGCTTGACCTATCCTTTGTGGGGTTAAGTTTCATATGAACAAACCCCAAGACTGGGGGCTCAGCCTATAGCTTTGGTTGTCCACACTGCTTGTGAGAATATCAAGAATTCAACTTGGGGAAGTTGAGTTTTCCCCCTTTCTCACCATTCCCCGAAGGGGACTTTGCAAATACTTTTCCACTCACCGATCAAATCACTCTGGGATTCATCGGGGCATCACCTGAACAAACCAACAAAATATCATGTCCTATACAAAGTTCTATGTACTTAAGGTGTTCAACCAACTATCTACATAAGTTATATTAGGAGATGCACTAGTCAAAGTATAAATCTGTACCAAATAAACATTTTTTGATTTAGTCTCACACATAAGTTGAAATTGAAAACACTACAGATTTTTGATTGTTGTACTTGTAACCAGCTAAGTTGCTGTACTTATTTATTAGCTTAAGTAGTTTTGCTGTGGATTTTTCAGGGCTTTTGACATATAGTATCATATCACCTGCAAACAGATTTGATTTGTTCGTATGGTGTATTACATTAATTGATTTTCTTATGTTGAACCATTCTTGCATACCTGGGATGAATCCTACCTGGTCATGGTTTATAATCCTTTTAATATCCTGCTGCATTCAATTTGCTTGCATTTTGTTGAGGATTTTTGCATCTATACTCATTTGAGAGATTGGTCTGTAGTTTTCTTTTTTTTGTAATATCTTTGTCTGGCTTTGGTATGAGGGTGATGTTGGCTTCGTAGAATGAGTTAGGTAGCTTTCCCTCCTCTTCAATTTGTTTGAAGAGTTTGAGCAGGATTGGTATTAATTCTTTCTTGAATGTTTGGTATAATTCACACGTGTAGCCATGTGGTCCTGATGTTGTGGGGTGTAATGTTCTATAAATGTCTGTTAAGTCTAGTTAATTTATTGTATTACTCAAATTCTCTGCTTCTTCACTGATCCTCTGTCTAGATGTTCTGTCCATTGATGAGAGTGGGGAATTGAAGTCTCCAACTATTATAGTAGATGTGTCTTTTTCTCTTTTCAGTGTTTGCCTCATGTACTTTAGAGCATTGTGGCTTGGTCCATAAGTACTTATGATTGTTACGTCTTATTGTTGAATTGTTCCTTTTATTAATACTTGGTGTCCTTCTTTGTCTCTTTTAACTCTTTTGCATTTGAAGTCTAATTTGTTGGATATTAGTATAGGTACTTCTACTGTTTTCTGATTGTTATTTCCATGAAATATCTTTTCCCAACCTTTCACTTTCAGTCTGTTTATCCTTGGGTGTAAGATGAGTTTCCTGTAGACAGCATATAGATGGGTCCTGTTTTTTAATCCATTCTGCAAGTCTATGTCTTTTGATTGGGGAGTTTAATCCATTAACATTTAGTGTTATTACTGTATGGGCAGTACTTTCTTCTACCATTTTCCCTTTTGGATTTCATATGTCATATCTAATTTTCCTTCTCTTTACCTTTACTGATAGTCTTCCTTTGTATATTCTTCTCCACACCTCTCTCTCCTATCTGTTCATATCTGCCTCTAGTGCTCCCTTTAGTATTTCTTGCAGAGCCAGTCTCTTGGTCAAAATTCTCTCAGTGATTTTTTGCCAGAAAATGTTTTAATTTCTCCCTCATTTTTTTAAAAAAATTTAAATTTATTTTTAAATAAAAAAAAATTACAAGAAAGAAACACAAACATTCCCAATATATGATAATTCTGTTCTACATATATAATCAGCAATTCACAAGGACACCCCAGAAAGGGGTTGTAATGCTGCAGCTGTCCACTTTGGGGTGGTACCTATATATCATGCTGAACCATCTGTAAACCAGGCCCAAGTTTTCTCTTCCTCAGTCAATTCACTGTAAGGAACTCCCCAAGAAGGCATAGCTCTGGTCTGGGAAAGAGAAGGTAATATGGCAGGAGTGGAGACCATGGGCATTTGGGCCACTTCTTCATGTAACATACTTGTGCCTTTAGGACCTGCTCTGGCTCTATCTTGTATATACCATTTCCATTTTACAATAGAGTGCTGCTGCGCACACCCAACTTTATGGCTTGATGGGTCAGACAACACCCAGCTCATGATAGGCAACTCAGGTCTCATGGTAACTTGGTGACCCATGGTTAAGCATTCAGTCTCTACTAAGGCCCAGTAGCAGGCCAAAAGCTGTTTCTCAAAAGGAGAGTAATTATCTGCAGCAGATGGTAAGGCTTTGTTCCAAAATCCTAAGGGTCTGCATTGTGTTCTACTATAAGGGCCTGCCAAAGGCCCCAGACAGCATCTCTATTGGCCACTGACACTTCCAGCACCATTGGATCTGCTTGGTCATAAGGCCCTAGTGGCAGAGCAGCTTGTACAGCAGCCTGGACCTGTCGCAGAGCCTCCTCTTGTTCAGGTCCCCACTCAAAATTAGCAGCTTTTCTGGTCACTCAATAAATGGGCTGGAGTAGCATACTCAAATGAGGAATATGTTGTCACCAAAATCCAGAAAGACCAACTAGGTGTAGTGCCTCTTTTTTGGTCGTAGGAGGGGCCAGATGCAGCAACTTATCCTTCAACTTAGAAGGGATATCTCGACATGCCCCACACCACTGGACACATAGAAATTTCACTGAGGTGGAAGGCCCCTGTATTTTGGTTGGATTTATCTCCCATCCTCTGACACGCAAATGCCTTACCAGTAAATCTGGAGTAGTAGTTTCTTCTTGCTCACTAGGTCCAATCAACATGATATCATCAATATAATGGACAAGTGTGATGTCTTGTGGGAGGCAGAAATGATCAACGTCTCTGCAGACAAGATTATGACATAGAGCTGGAGAGTTGATATACCCCTGAGGTAGGACAGTGAAAGTATATTGCTGACTTTGCCAGCTGAAAGCAAACTGTTTCTGGTGGTCCTTACTGATAGCTATTGAGAAAAAAACATTTGCAAGATCAATAGCTGCATACCAGGTACCAGGGGATGTATTGATTTGCTCAAGCAATGATACCACATCTGGAACAGCAGCTGCAATTGGAGTTACCACGTGGCTGAGTTTATGATAATCCATTGTCATCCTCCAAGATTCATCTGTTTTCTGCACAGGCCAAATAGGAGAGTTGGATGGGGATGTGGTGGGAATCACCACCCCTGCATCCTTCAAGACCTTAAGAGTGGCAATAATTGCTGCAATCCCTCCAGGAATCTGGATTTGCTTCTGATTTACTGTTTTGCTCAGTAGGGGCAGTCCTAGTGGCTTCCACTTGGCCTTTCTGACCATAATAGCCCTCACTGCATGAGTTAGAAAGCCAATGTGGGGATTCTGCCAATTGCTTAGTATGTCTATACCAATTATACATTCTGGAATTGGGGAAATAACCACAGGATGGGTCTGGGGGCCCACTGGACCCACTGGTAAAATGGATCTGAGCTAAAACTCCATTGATCACTTGGCCTTCATAAGCCCCCACTCTGACTGGTGGACCAGAGTGACATGTTGGGTCCTCTGTAATTAATGTCACTTCTGAACCAGTGTCTAATAATCCCCCAAATATCTGATCATTTCCTTTTCCCCAATGCACAGTTACCCTGGTAAAAGTCCGTTGGTCTCATTGCGGAAGGCTTGGAGGAAGATTAACAGTATAAATTTGTGGCAGTGTAACAGGATTCTCCCCCAAAGGGGCCTGGCCTCCCCTTCATTCAAAGGCTCTGGGTCTGTAAACTGTTTCAAGTCTGGAAATTGATTAGGGGGCCATGACTCTGTGTTTTTGTAATTCAGGTTAGACGTCTGTTCACTTGACCTAGAACTCTTTTGTTTATACAGCTCAAACACGAATTTAGTAGACTGCCCTTCTATTCCTAGGTACCCCATGATTTACTAGCCAATGCCACAAATCTCTGTCAGTCATATAATTTTGATGCCTGCTTTGAGTTTGTTGTCTATTATAATAGCCATGTGTACCCAGTCTTTGGCAATTAAGTGCTGCCACCTGGCTTCTGCCAACTCGGGATCCTGTCATCCCCATTGTGTTTAAAGATTCCAACTCAGTGACAGCAGTTCCTACAGTAATATCTGACCTACAGAGAAGTGCAACTACAGAGCTCTTTAAGGATGATGATGCTAGTCTCACAAATTTATTTCTCACTGTTCTGGTAAAAGGTGCATCCTTGGAACATTCCTGGGGTATAAGAGCAGGCTTTGCATGATAAATCCACTCTAACATTCCAATCTCTCTAAGCCTCTGGATCCCCTCATCTACATTATACCAGGGCAGTTCTGGTTTTCAATGTCAGGTAAAGTTGGCCACCTTTTGATCCATGTTTCAACCAACCATCCAAACGAACTGTTAATACCTTTTCTAATTGCTCAAGCTATAATATTGAATGCGGAATCTCTGCTTATTGGGCCCATATCAATAAATTCAGCCTGATCCAGCCTTATATTCCTTCCACCACTATCGCACACCCTTAAAATCCATTGCCACACATATTCCCCTGATTTCTGTCTATATAAATTGGAAAACTCACACAGTTCTTTTGGAGTATAACGTACCTCCTCAAGTGTGATAATTTGTACCTCACCTTTAGTGGCCTGTTGGGACTTTGGTCTGTTATAGGTCTTGAAGAAATGAGGGGTGTTGGGGGTGGTTCATGAAAAAAACTAGAAATATCTTCCAAGCCATTTGCTTCAGGGCCTTCATTTGCAGTTTCATCTGGTGAAACAGGATTAATCACTCTAGGGCTAATTCCTTCAGGAGGAGGTTGGGTGGCCAAATCCTCAAGTCAGGCTGGAGGTGAGGTGGTTATGTTCTCAGGGCAAACTATTACAGGGTGATCTAGGGAAGAGTCAGCACGATCTAGGGTTTCAACCTCACCCCTGACATCATTATCAATCCATATGTCACCATCCCATTTTTCAGGGTCCCACTCCTTTCCAATCAATGCCCTCACTTTAATGGTAGATACCATGCAAGATTGAGATTTGAGTTTATGTTGTAAAGTTGCTACTCTTTAACAATAAGATTCTGAGTCTGATTTTCAGAGTTCTCAAGTCTATGGCTACAGGAAATAAGATTTTCCTTCAGGATACTCATAGAAACGTCTTCATCTGTCAGATGGCGCTTAAGCTTCTCATTTGAAGCCTTAAGCCCATTCCTTTCACTCCTTAATGTAGCCAGTGTATGTAACAACAACCAACCAACATCTTTATACCTCTTATTTCTACAAAACTCTCTAAAGGTGTCAAAAACATTATCCCCCAGAGCCTGGCTTCGTCAAGCGAAGCATTAGGAGAATTGAATGGTGATATTTTGACTATCTCTTTTGTCAACTCACTCCATGGATTGGGAGTGTCATTCTGATTATGGGAATCAGAGTCCTTAGTGTCTTTGAGTCTAGTCAGAGTAGAAAACCATTCATAAAAACCCATTTTTAAGGATTCTGTTTCTTAAGAACCAATCCTGGTACCAAGATGTATTAGTTAGGGTTCTCTAGAGAAACAGTATCAACAGGGAACACTCACAAATATAAAATATAAAAGTGTCTCACATGACCGCAGAAATGTAGAGTCCAAAATCCACAGGGCAGGCTGTGAAGCCGACGACTCTGATGGAGGGTCTGGATGAACTCCACAGGAGAGGCTCACCACCCGAAGCAGGAATGGAACCTGTTTCCTCTGAGTCCTCCTTAAAAGGCTTCCCATGATTAGATTTAGCATCACTAATTGCAGAAGACACTCCCCTTTGGCTGGTTACAAATGGAATCAGCTGTGGATGCAGCTGATGTGATCATGACCTAATACTATGAAATGTCCTCATTGCAACAGACAGGACAGCACTTGCCCAACCAGACAAAGAGGTACCACAACTTGGCCAAGTTGACACATGTCCCTGACCATGACAATATGTTTCTTGATTCCATCATCTTATCTTTTTTTATTTCATTTGTCAGAGCTATATATTCTTTTCCATCTTTCTCTTTGTATTCTTCAAGTTACCCTTAGTGGTACACTTCAAGTCTGTGCCCTCTTCCAGACCTCCCTCTCTTGTCTTTTTTTTTTTTTCTGCCAGCGGAACTCATTTTAGTATTTCTTGTAGGGCCATTCTCCTGTTGACAAATTCTTTCAGGACTTCTTTATCTATGAAAACTTTAATCTCTCCCTCAATTTTGAAGGACAATTTGTCTAGGTACAGAATTCTTGGCTGGAAGTCTTTCTCTCTCAGGATCTTGAATATATTATACCACTGTCTTCTCACCTCCGGGTGCTAGTTGAGTAGTTTGAAGTCAGTCTTATTTGATTTCCCTTGTATGTAGTAGATTTTATTTTCTCTTGTCACTTTCAGAATTTTCTGCTTCTCTTCAACATTTGACAGACTGATTAGTATGCGCCTTGGGGAAAGCCTATTTGGATGTATTCTGTTTGGAGTTCTTTGGGTTTCTTTAAATTATATATTTATGTCCTTTATAAGGGTGGGGAAGTTTCCCCCCATTTTATCCTCAAATACTCTTCTTAGCCCTTTACTCCTCTGTCCTCCTTCTGGGGCACCAATGATTCTTATGCTTGTGTGCTTTGTTTTGTTTATTATTTCCCTGAATTCCCATTCAATTTTTTCCATCTTTTTTTGCCATTTGCTGTTTTGCATTTTTGAAGTCAATTATACTGTCCTCTATATCACTTACTCTTTTTTCTGTCTCTTCAAATCTGGTGTTGTGTTCCTCCAGTATGTTTTTTTTTTTTTTTTTTTTATCAACAGTCTTTAATCTCTGTGATTTCTGCTATTCTTCCAAATTCCTCTTTGTGCTCTTCTACTGTCTCCTTGATCTCCTTTATGTCATTTGCCATCCCCTTTATTTTATTAAGCAGAGTTGTATGAACATCTTTGATTAGTTGTTTCAATGTCTGTGTCTCCTTTGCTATTTTAATTTGGTCATTAAGCAGAGCTATATCTCTCTGCATTGTGATATACTTAGTGATCTTCTGCCGTCTTTGTGGCATGTAAGTATCTTGATTTATTTACTTTGAGAGTTGATTTTTTCCTGTAGTCTA
>PVIY010038576.1:0-16596 GCA_004026745.1 Myrmecophaga tridactyla | reverse complement strand
ATGAAAGTCAGACAGATACTTGTACTCTAGTGCTCTTGACAGAACTATTTATAATAGCTAAAAAGTAGAAGCAACTAACAGATGAATGAATAAACAAAATGTAGTATACCCTTGCATTGGAATATTATTCAGCTGAAAAAAGAAGTGAAGTTCTGACACATGTTCCAACATGTATGAACCTTGAAGACATCAGGTTGAGTGAAAAAAGCCAGGCACAATAGGAGGACTACGGTATGATTTATTTTGTATTTAGAATGAGCAAATTCGTAGAAACAGAAAGCAGAACAGTGGTTACCATGGTGAGTGGTGAGTTATTGCTAACTGAGTATGAGTTTTGGTTTGGGATGATGAAAATAGTTTGGACGTAGGTATTGATGAAAGTTATAATATTGTCAGTGTACTTAATGTCTGAGATTGTCCACTTAAATTGGTTAAAATGATTTTTATATATATTTTACCACAATTAAAAATAATAAGTATTAGAAAAGGTGAAAAACTCAAAATTAATTATTTAAACTTCTGTCCCAAAAAGATGGGAAAAGGGGAACTTCCAGGGAAGATGGCAAAGTAGGGAGCTCCAGAACTCATTCCTCCTCCAAAACACATAGTAAACAGACGGGATTTGTCCAAAACAACTGCTCTGGGATTCTGGAGACCAGAACTCTGTACAGTGTCCAGGGAAGAGCAGGATAAAGAGGCTGAAAAACTGGGGTAAAGAACTGTGAGTAGCTCATTCTGTGGTGGCTATCAACACCCATCCCACACTCTCGAGATGGGCCGCCTCAAAGTCCAGTCTCTAACTAGCTGCAGTAGACAAAAAAAGACATACAAATCCTCTTCCCCAAGAACAGAGTAAGCACAACCAAGCACTGATCACAGCTTTTGATTCATGAATTTGATTAAGGGTCCTGGCTCTGAGCTAATGTTTCAGCCTGCCTCGTTCAGAGACAGCCACAGCCATTATTTCAACCCTGCCCCAAACAAGGGCAGAGATGGACAGTGTCTTCTTGAGGCTGCAGGAAACAATTTGTTAAAGGGCACCATCTGCTGGACAGGTCAGCAAAAGACAGTTTCAAGCAGTTGTTAAAAAGGTTTTGGTGTCTTTCCCAAACCTCTCCCCAGGCTTTGTGGTGCTGGTTTACACCTAATTCATAGGTCCCTGGCCTTGTTTTGGCTGGGAAATCCTGATTTGGAAATGTCTTCCCTGAGGCTACCCTCGTCACAGAATTTACCCTCATGGCAAAAGCTGCTAGAGGCAATGAAAGGAGTGCATAGAAAACTATAAACAGAACAGTTGAAGATCCCTGGAGAAAGAACAGAGGAAAGGAATTTTTCTCCTGGAGGTGATACAGTTGTACAAATAGTGCAGTCTTAAAAATCATACCACATATGCAGGGCAAGAATCAGATTAAGAAGAGTCAGAAAAAATCTGATCAGTAAACAAAGGCTATTCTAAAGGTCTAGGAATAAGTTGAAGCAAGTGTCAAAGAAGAGCCTTACTACATAGCCAATCAACAATAAAACCCTACGCCCAAGAGAGAAATCGACTGTATTAGTTTGCTAAGGCTGCCAAATGCAATATACCAGAAATAGAACAACTTTTAAAAAGGGGATTTATTAAGTTACAGCTTTACAGTTCTAAGGCCATTAATATGTCCAAACTAAGGCATCCAGAAAAAAATACCTTGGCTCAAGGAAATCTGATCTGGGAAGGCATGTGGCTGGTGTCTGCTGGTCTTTGGTCTCATTCATTGCTTCAAGCTTCTGATGCCATTGGTTTCCTCTCTAAGCATCTGTGGGCCTTCAGTTTGTATCTCTGGGACACAACTCTGGGTTCTGGCTAGCTTCGCATCTCATGGAAAGGCACCTGGCAACATCTACTGGACTCTGCCTATGTCTACACATTTGCTCTTTCTGTCAATACCCCAAGCATCTCCAAACATACATGTCACTGTCAGCTCTGAAGCAACTGTTCTCCAGGGGTCTGCACCTGAGCTTTCTCCAAAATGTTTTCCCTTTTAGAATCCTCTAGTAAACTAATCAAGACCACCTGGACTGGGTGGAATCACATCTCCATCTAACCAAAAGGACACACCCACAATTCAGTGTGCCACATCTTTGTGGATATAATATAATCAAAAGGCCATGTGCAAAGCTGGAGACACCACATCTCTGTGAAGATAATCTAATCAAAAGTTTCTGCCCCACAATATTGAATCAAAATTAAAAGAAATGGCTGCCCCCTCAAGATTGTGAGGATCCAATCCCCACAAGATTGGATCAGGCCTACAGCATGGCTCTTCTGGGGCACATAATAGTTTCAAACTAGCACACAGAACTTCACAGTAAACTCATCAAGATAATCAGATACCTAGACATCAAAAAATTATAAGCAACAGAAGTTAGAGAAGGGACAGGAGGGTGACTGAGGTGGTGATTCGGAAGTGCAGTTGCCTGGGAGAGCTTTCTGCCCATCATAGGGCACCCTGGTTGCAGAGGCCGAGGAACTGAGAGGCAGAAAACTAGAGCCTGGTGTGGAGGTGTGGGGCCTATGGAATGCACGGACCAGAGCCATGGACTAGGAAGTAAACCAGGCCATGTTCCATGGGTGCACTACCCTCACCAGTGCAGCCCCATGACCAGCGACTCACCCCACACCCCACACACCTGAACCTAGTCACCCACTCCCATTCCCTGCACTCCAGGTGTACCCACCAGCCCCCAGTACATGTATCTGTCCCACATCCCCACCCCAAGTGCAGCCCAACCTACATCTCCTGCACCCCTCCCGAGTACTGCCTCCCTCTTCCGGTTCCCTGCAGGCTGTTGCCAGCACATAAAGGCTGCGGACACTAACCTCCATACCCAGACTACCCCTGACCCCCTGCCCATAGTGTTGAACAGCCTCACCCCGCACCCCTGAGCTCTGTGCATCAGTTTACAGCACTCCTAGGCCCACGCGTGTGCACAGGCCCCCAATTGTGTCATTCAGCTGTGGGAACCACATTTTACAGCAGCCCTAGAACCATGCATGCGTATGGCCTTCAGCCACACTTCCCAGCTCTGAGAAAATGCTGACCTGCACAGCTGGGTCGTGTCTGCCCCCATTCCATGAAGGCATAGCACCGACCTGCTGCCACAGCTGTACACATGCACACAAAGGGCCCTGTGCCTTGGACCAGCCCACACCAGGGTTACATCCCACCGCCAGACTGGTGTACCTACACAGCTACATCCTTCCTGGCCTTTGGGCACCCATGTTCACAAGCATCAGTGTAACATCGCCAACCTGTGCCTATACCTGCCCTAAAATAAATCACTATACCGAGTGTCCCACCCTGTACCCTGCTCCCTGCTGTATAACTATCCCACAAACACAAAGCCTTAGACTACTGAAAGAAATCAACTCCCAAAGTAAATCAGTCACGATATTTACATGCCATGAAGAGAGCAGAAGATCACTAAACATATCACAATGCAGGCAGATATAGCCCTGACTAATGACCAAATTAAAACACCATAGGACATGCAAATGTTGAAACAACTAATTGAAGATGCTCATACAACTCTTTTACTTAATAAAATAAGTGGGATAGCAAATGACATAAAGGAGATTTAAGAGACAGAAGAGCATAAAGAGGGATTTGAAAGAATAGATAGAAAAATAGCAGATATCACAGAGATTAAAGACTCTGTTGACAAAATTTGAACATAATAGAGGCACACAACATCAGATTTGAAGAGACAGAAGAAAACAATAAGTGATATAGAAGGCAGGATAACTGATTTCGAAGACACAAAACAGCAAGTGGCAAAAAAAAAAATTGAATTAGATCTCAGGGAAATGATAGACAAAACAAAGCTCACAAATATAAGAATCATTGCCATCCCAGAAGGAGAAGAGAGGAGTAAATGGCTAGGAAGAGTATTGAGGATGTAATGGGGGGCAAACTTTCCAACCCTCATAAAGGACATAAATATACAAGTCAAAGAAGCTCTATGAAATCCAAAAAGAATAAATCCAAATAGGCCTTCCCCAAGACACATACAATTCACTCTGTCAAATGTTGAAGAGAAGCAGAAAATCCTGAATGCAGCAAGAGAAAACCAATCTACTACATACAAAGGGAAACCAAATAAGACTGAGTTCAGACTACTCAGCTAGCACCCCGGAGGCAAGAAGGCAGTGGTATGATATATTCAAGATCCTGAAAGAGAAAGACTTCCAGCCAAGAATTCTGTACCCAGCTAAAATGTCCTTCAAAACCGAGGGAGAGTTTAAAGTTTTCACAGGCAAAGAAGTCCTGAAAGAATTTGTCAACAACAGATTACCCCTACAAGAAATACTAAAAGGAGTTCTGCTGGCTGAAAAAAAAAGACAGGAGAGGGAGGTCTGGAGGAGGGCACAGAATTGAAGAGTACCACTACAGGTAATTTAAAGAATACAAAGAGAAAGATGGAAAAGAATATATAGACCTGACAAATAAAATTAAAAAGATAAGATGGTGAATTCAAGAAACGCCTTTACAGTGATAACTTTATCGGACTAAACTTACCAATTAAAAGACACAGATTGGCAGAAAGGATTAAGAAACGTAATCAAGCTATATGCTGCTTACAAGAGACTCATCTTAGACACAAGCATATAAATAGATTGAAAATAAAAGGATGAAAAATTGTAACCAAAAGAAAGCAGGAGTAGCTATATTAATGTTGGACAAAATAGTCTTTAAATGTAAAGACATCAGGAAACAAAGAAGGACACTATATATTAATAAAAGGGACAATCCACCCAGAAGAAATGACAATCATACATGTTTATTCTCCCAATTAAAGAGCTCCAAAAGTACGCGAGGTAGACAGTGGCAAAACTGAAGGGAGTGATAGATGCTTCAACAATAATAGTAGGGGACTTCAGTACACCACTCTCCTCTATAGATTGAACAACCAGAGAGAAGATCAACAAGTAAACAGAGAAGTTAAACAACTTGATAAATGAATTAGACCTAACAGACATATATAGGTCATTGCACCCCAAAGCACAAGGATATACATTCTTCTCTAGTGCCCATGGAACATTCTCCAGGATAGATCATATGCTGGGGCACAAAACAGGTCTTTATAAGTTTAAAAACATTGAAATTATTTGGAGCACTTTCTCTGATCACAATGGAACGAAGCTGGATCTCAATAACAACCAAAGAACGAGAACATTCACAAATATATGGTGATTAAATAACACACTCTTAAACAACCAGTAGGTCAAAGAATAAATCACTAGAGAAAACAGTAGCTATCTGGAGATGAATGAAAATGAGAATACAACTTATCAGAACTTATGGAATGTGGCAAAGGCTATGCTGAGAGGTGAAATTTCTTGCCCTAAACACCTATATTAAAAAAACAGAAAGAGCAAAAATCGAGGACTTATTAGCACACCTGGAGGAACTTGAGAAAGAACGGCAAACTAACCCCAAAGCAAATAGAAGAAGAGAAATAACAAAGATTAAAGCAGAATTAAATGAATGGGAGAACAAAAAAACAATAGGAAGAACCAATAAAACCAAAAGTTGGGTCTTTGAGAAAATCAATAAAATTGATGGGCCACTTTGTCAGCAAGACAGAGGAAAAAAAGAGAGAGGAAGCAGATAAACAAAATCAGAAATGAGAAGGGGTGCATTACCACAGAGCCTGAAGAAATAAAAGAAATCATAAGAGGATACTATAAACAATTATACGCCCACAAACTAGACAACTTAGATGAAATGGACAAATTCCTGGAGACACACAAACAAGCTGACTCAGAAAGAAATAGAAGACCTCAACAAACCAATCACAAGTAAAGACATTCAATCAGTCATCAAAAATCTTCCTACAAAGAAAAGCCCAGGGCCAGGTGGCAACACAGGGGAATTTTATCAAGCATTCCAGAAAGAACTAATATCAATCCTGTTCAAACTTTTCAAAAAAACAGAGGAAAAAAGGAACTCTACTTAACTCATTTTATGAAGCTAATATCATTAATACCAAAACTGGGTAAAGATGCTGTGAGAAAGGAAAACTACAGGCTAATCTTCCTAATGAACATAGATGCAAAAATTCTCACCAAAATATTAAGAAATAGAATCCAACAACATGGTAAAAGAATTATACACCATGACCAAGTGGGGTTTATACCAGAATTGCAAGGATGGTTCAGTACAAGAAAATCAATTCATGTAATACAGCACATTAACAAATCAAAAGGGAAAAAGCACATGATCATCTTGATTGATGCAGAAAAAGCATTTTACAAAATTCACCATCTTTTTCTGATAAAAAGACTCCAAAAGATAGGAATCAAAGGTAACTACCTCAATATGATAAAAGCAATATATGAAAAATGGATAGCCAGCATCGTACTCAATGGAGAGAGACTGAAACCTTTCCCCCTAAGATCAGGAATGAGACAAGGATGCCCACTGTCACCAGTATTATTCAGCATTGTGCTAGAAGTTCTAGCTAACACAGTCAAACAGAACAAGGAAATAAGGCATCCAAATTGGAAGGGAAGAAGTAAAACTCTCATTGTTTGCAGATGATATGACACTATACTTGGAAGAGCCTGAGAAATGTACAGCAAAGTTACTTGAGCTAATAAAGAAATTCAGCAAAGTGGCGGGATATAAAATTAATGTGCGAAAATTAGTAACATTTCTATACACAAGCAATAACCTAGCTGAGGAGTCAGTTAAGGAAAAAGTTCCATTCAAAACAGCAACTAAAAGAATCAAGAATTAGGAATGAACTTCACTAGGAACGTAAAGGACTTGTACTCAGAAAGGTACATGGCATTGCTAAAAGAAATCATAGGAGATCTAAATAGGTGAAAAGACATTCCCTGCTCATGGATAGGAAGGCTAAATATAGTTAAGATGTCAGTTCTCCCCAAACTGATCTACAGATTCAACACGGTATCAATAAAAATTCCAACAACCTACGTTGAAGATTTGGAAAAGCTAATTACCAAAATCATCTGGAAGGGGAAGAGACCCCGAATACCTAAAAGCATCCTTAAAAAGAATAACGAAGTGGAGGATTAACACTTCCTGACTTGAAAAACCTATTATAAAACCACAGTGGTCAAAACAGCATGGTATTCCTAGAATGCGCTGGGACTCAGCACCAAGGGATTGAGAAAACCTTCTCGACCAAAAGGGGGGAAGAGAGAAATAAGACAAAATAAAGTGTCAATGGCTGAGAGATTCCAAACAGAGTCAAGAGGTAATCTTGGAGGTTATTCTTACATATTAAGTAGATATCACCTTTTTAGTTAAGGCGTAGCAGAGAGGCTTGAGGGAACTGCCTGAAAATGTAGAGCTGTGTTCCAGTAGCCATGTTTCTTGAAGATGATTATATAATGATATAGCTTTCGTAATGTGACTGTGATCATGAAAACCTTGTGTCTGATGCTTCTCCCAACCCCATATTAGTGACAGCCCCTTCCAATTGCAAAAATTTAGAATACAATTTTTAAATAAAATCCTATAATGTTGGCAAAAAAAAAGCACATGAAGAGATGTTCATTTTCACTGGCTATAAGGGAAATGTAGATCAAGACTACAGTGAGATACCACCTCACACCTATAAGAATGGCTGCTATTAAACAAACAAAAAAGAAAACAGAAAAAAAATTACCATACTCCTTGCCCTCCCATTCATTAATCACTAGCATTTCAAACTACTAAATTTATTTTGACATTTGTTCCCCCTATTATTTATTTATTTTTAATCCATATGTTTTACTCATCTGTCCATAAGGTAGATAAAAGAAGCATCAGACACAAGGTTTTCACAATTAAACAATCAAACTATAAATGTTCACGAGGACGTGGAGAAACTGGGACACTGGTGGGGATGTATAATGGTGCAGCCACTATGGAAGACTGTTTGGCAATTCCTTAAGAAAGAAAATATCGAGTTGCCCTATGACCCAGCAATAGAACTACTTGGTATATACTCAGAAGAGCTGAAAGCACACACCGATGTTCATAGCAGCATTATTCACAATCACCAAAAGCTGGAAACAAACCAAATGCCCATCAACAGACTAGTGGATCAACCAAATGTGGTATATACACATGATGGAATATTATGTAGCAGTAAGACAAAACAACACCCTGAAGCACATGACAAGATGGATGAGCCTTGTGAACATAATGCTGAGTGAAATTAGCCAGATGCAAAAGGATAAATACTGTACAATTCTGCTTTTATGACTAGCATAAAGGTATAGTCAGAGTCTTATAATACAGAATATAGGGGACTTAGGGATACATAGAAGCTAGTGGTAGGTGATCCGTTAGCTAATGAGGTTGAACTCCAGTGCAAGTAAATAGATAGGAGTGAAGGTGATGCTGTAGTGGATCTAGATATGATACTACCAAATTTAAAAATGAACAAGATTGAAAGGGGTTGTATAGACCTACGTGTCCCACTGTTTACTTCATAGAAATATGAATTACTTCTACGTTTAATTCATAGAAATATGAATTAGTTCTTGCAAAAAATTACTTCAAAGATGTGATTCTTGTACAAAGAGTGTTTAAGTCCAGGGTATGGGCGACAACTGCTGTTGCATACTATGAGCTATGTTCAAAAGCAAACCATCAGCACTACCACAGCAACAGCAGAGGTAAATAATGAAGGTGGGACAAGAGTTAAGAGGAGGTTTAGATTTCCTATTTGGCGAGGCTGTTTTTATTGATTTTCTTGCTTGGGAACAATGAAATTATCTAAAATTGAGAATGTTGATAGATTGTGGACTTTGGGCTCTCTACATAATGCCCGATGAATGCAGGTGGCTGAAGGATGAACTGATGGAGAACTAGATTGGCAAACGATGGTGTATACTTATGAACGAAGGTTATGCTGCTACAAAAAGGAACAAAGTCGTGAGGCATGCAGCGATGTGAATGAACATGTGGGACATTTGATGAGACAAAATAAGTCAGAAACAAAAGAACAAGGTTGCTGTGGTCACCTTTAGAATATGCTTATAAGAAAACAGGGGCCTAGATTGTAAGCTTTTAAAGCAGACATATTAAGTCTGGAGTGGTGATTATCATTTCTGGATTTTGAAAGGCTGTTTTATATATATAACCTGATATTTAGAGGTAAGAGCGAATCTGAACAGGTTGGGGTTAAAGTAATTCAGAACATAGGGGACAGGAAGACAGTGTCTATATTTTAGAACCACATATACTCTTTGAGACCAGTAGAAGAAAGATTTATTTGGTCTGGAACTGAAATTTTCTGTAGTACATAATCTTATTCAACCTACCTGTGTAGTTCATTTAAACAATTGAAATGCAGGGAGCACAAATAAGAAAGAGGTCCTTTAATCTTATATAGATTATTTAATGCCTGGAAACATCCTAGAGTATATTAAGCAGAAAATCAAAAAAGTATTGGCAAAGTCCCCTGAGGGATAGGAGAAAGAATATGGAACTATTAAACCTTACCATCAGGGAATCCCCTGATACTGTTGTCAGATTTTAGGGACACCCAAATCAATAGGCCGTGTCCTCAATCATGAGGCTTACCCTTGTGAAGCTTATATAGGTAGCGGAAAAGCTTAAACTACCTATAGGCATGTCTAAGAGTTACTTCTGGAGGACCCCTTTTGCTGCTCAGATGTGGCTGCACTTTTTCTAAGCCCAGCTCTGCAAGTGCAATCATTGCCTTCCTCCCTACGTGGGACATGATATCCAGGGGTGAAAGTCTCCCTGGCCACATGGGTGATGACTCCCAGGGATGAATCCAGATCTAGCACCACAGGATCAACAATTATATCCTGACCCAAAGGGGGGAAAGAAGTATAATTAATAAAGTATAATTAATAAAGTATCAGTGCAGAGAGAGTTAAAATAGAGTCTAGAGGCTCCTCTGGAGGTTGCTCTTATACAAGCTTTGGTTAGACCTTCCTATGTGTCATAACCTGCCATCCCCCAATGGATTGGCCATTCCAGTCAATCCTAAAGAACACCTAGGGCAATATATAAGACTCCACAAGGGTTCCAGACACTAGAGTAACTTTCCAGAGACCTACAACCTCCAGATGAGTCCCTGGTCCAGATAAGTCCTGCAACCTAGCCCAGCCTGTCCAGAACATCAATTAGTTCCATTTTCTTACCCCATATTAGTGACAGACCCTTCCAGTGTGAAAAATTTAGAATAGCCATGTCCCAAACATGGCTTAAAAAAGGGATGTTAAAAAAACATCCCTTAAAAAAGGGATGGAAAGATCAAAGGCGATGATGGAGTTATACAGTGAAGATAGGATTTAACAAATGAATATAAATGCTGAATCATTAAATTGATATCTCTTTTAGTCCCCAGTATTTTAGAGCAACTAGAAGAAAAAACCTTAAATTGTGAAATTGTAACCCATCTCAAACTCTGAAATTTGTTCTACCACTAATTGTAGTGCTGTGCTTTGAAATTTATAGCTTTTTTGTATATATGTTATTTTTCACACACAAAAAAAGAGAAGGAACAAAAGTCATTTGTCATAATAAAAAAATATTTAAGCCCTCTAGCCTCCTATATTCTGGAGCAGCTATAAGGAAAAATCTGAGAGGATTGTCTGGTAGCCTATGACAAACTCTGGGATCTGTCCTGTAACTACTTGTCGAAGAATGCTTTGAAAACTATTGCTTTTTTATTTCTTTGCTTTGTATATATGTTATCTATGCAATTTCAAAAGTTAAAAATAAAAAAGTACTATAAGCCATACTAAGAAACAGAAAGATATGGCCCAGTCAGAGATGCAAATTAAAACTTAAGAGGAACCACAGAATTTGGAACAACTAATCAGACATTCAAACAGATCTCTAAATCAAAGCGATGAAGGAAAACATGACTAAAGAGTTAAAGAATATTAAAAAGAAACTGAGTGAGCATAAGGAGGAATATGAAGTATAAAAATAAATTCAACAGATGTAATAAAAAACACAATAGAAGAGATTAAAATGTACTAGAGGAATACAAAATAGATATGAATAGGCAGAATAAAGGTCAGGACAATTGAAATCTTATAGACAGAAGAACAGTTAGAAAAGATAATGGAAAAAATTAAGCAGTGTCTCTGGCATTTGATGACCGCATGAAGTGCACAAACATATGCATCATGGATGTCCCAAAAGAAGAGTAAGGGAAAGGGGGCAGAAAGAATATTTGAAGAAATAATGAATGAACATTTCCCAACTGTGAAGAAAGACATAAATATACATGACCAAGAACACTCCAAACAGAATAAATCCTAATTACCTATTCCAAGACACAATGACCTTCCAACCTACAATGACCTTAATAAGAAGGTCAAATGCCAAAGATAAATAGAGAACCCTGAAAGCAGCAAGAGGAAAATGATTCATCACATACAAGGAACCACAATAAGACTAAAATCAATTTCTAGTCAGAAGCATGGAAGCGAGAAGGCAGTGGTATGACATATTTAGGATACTGAAGGAGAACTGTCAGCCAAGAGTTCTTTATCTGGCAAATTTTTCCTTCAGACATAAAGGAGAATTTAAAATATGCACATACAAACAGAAACTGAGAGAATTTATCAATAAGAGATCTGCCCTGCAAGAAATATTAATAGGAGGTCAGTAGGCTGAAAGAAAAAGACAGGAGAAAGAGGCTTGGAGTAGAGTGTAGAAATGAAGATTATCTGTAAGGGTAACTAAAAGGGTTGAAGAGAAAAAAATAGAATATAATATATAAAAGCCAAAGGATAATATGGTTGAATTAAATACTGCCTGTATAGTAATAACATTGAATGTCAATTGATTAAACTCCCTAATCAAATGACATAGATTGGCAGAATGGATAAAAAAAGTATGATCTACTATATGTGTCTACGAGAGACTTGTCTTGACACAAAGACACAAATAGGTGGAAAGTGAAAGGTTAGAAAAAGATATTCCATGCAAACAGTAACCAAAAATGAGCTGGGTAGCTATCCTAATATCAGACAAAATAGACTTTAGATGAAAAGCTTTTATAAGATACAAAAAAGAACACTATGTATTTATGAAAGAGGCAATCCACCAAGAAAAAATAACAGTCATAAATATTTGTCTACCTAACCGTGGTGCCAAAAAAATAAGTGAGGCAGACTTTGGCAAAACTGAAGAGAGAAATCGACACCTCTGGAGACTTCAGTGTCCAATCATCAGTATGTGGAACATCTAGACAGGATCAGTAGGGAAACAGAGAACTTGAATAAAAAGAGCTAGACCTAACATACATATACAGAACATTGCACCCCAAAACATCAGAAAATACATTCTTCTCAGGTCTCGTGGGTCATTCTCCAAGAGAGACCACATATTGGATCACAAAACAACTCTCAATAAATTTTAAAAGACTGAAATGAATACAAAACACTTTTTCTGACCATAATGGAATGAAGCTGAGAACTGGAAAATTCACAAATATATGGAAATTAAACAACACACTTTTAACCAGTGGGTCAAAGAAGAAATCACAGTAGAAATCAGTAAATATCTCAAGACGAATCAAAACGAGAACTCAGTGTATCAAAACTTATGGAATATAGCCAAGGCAGTGCTGAGAGGGGAAATTTATAGCCCTAAATACCTAACATTAAAAAAGAAGAAAGTGCTAAAATCAAAGATCTGACTGCAAATCTGGAGGAAATAGAAAACACACACAGTGAACTAAGCCCAAAGAAAGTGGAAGGAAATAACAAAAATTAGTGCCTAATAGGTGAAATTGAGAATAAAACACAATAGAGGGAATTAAGAAAACCAAAAGTCTATCTTTGAGAGGATCAATAAAATTGACAGCCTTTTAGCTAGACAAAGAAAACATGAGAGAAGATACAGATGAATAAAATGAGAATTGAGAGGGGTGGGGACTATGGCTACTGACCCCTTGGAAATAAATAGGATCATTTTAACAACTGTGTGCCAACAAACTATACAACTTAGATGAAATGACCAAATTACTAGAAACACATGAACAACCTACAATGACTTTAGAAGAAATAGATGTCAGTAGATCAATTACAAGTAAATAGACTGAATCATTCATCAAAAACCTCCCACAAAGAAAGCCCAGGGACATATGGCTTCACAGGTAACTTTTACCAAACATCCCAAGAAGAGTTAATACTAATTCTGCTCAAAGCCTTCAAAAAATCAAATAAGAGGGAATAGTAACCTAATGCCTTCTGAGGCCAACATCACCTTAATACCAAAGCCAGATAAAGGCACACTACAAGAAAAGATAATTATAGACCAATTTCTCTCATGACTATACATGCAAAAATCCTTAGCAGAATACATGCAAATCAAATCCAACAGCACATTAAAAAAATTATACACCATAATGCAGTGTGGTTTATCCCAGGTATGCAAAAGTGGTTTAACACTGGAAAAGAAATTAATGTAATATGTTATGTTAACAAAACAAAGGGGAAAAGGCATGATCATCCGAATTGAAGCAGAAAGGCATTGGACAAAATCCAGCATGCTTTCTTGATAAAAACACTTCAAAAGATAGTAATAGACGGAAACTTCATCAGCATAATAAAGGGCATATATGAAAAACCCACAGCTAACACTATACTTAATGGTGAAAGACTGAAAGCTTTCCTTCTAAAATCTGGAACAAGACAATGATGTTTACTATCACCGCTGTTGTTCAACATTGTGCTCAAAGTTCTAACTAGAGCAATTAAGCAAGAAAAAAAAATAAATAAAAGGCATCCATATCAGAAAGGAAGAAGTTAAACTTCCACCATTTAATGACGGGATCATTTATATACAAAGTCCTGAAAAATCTACAACAAAGCTACTAGAATTAATAAACAAATTCAGCAAAGTGGCAAGATACAAGATCAACATGCAAAAATCAGTAGTGTTTCTATGCACTAGTCAGGAAGAATCTGAGGAGGAAATTAAGAAAAAAATTCCATTTACAATACAATTAAAAGAATGAAATATCTAGGAATAAATCTACCCAGGGATGTAAAGGACTTGTACACAGAAGCTACAAAACATTGCAAAAAGAAGTCTAAGAAGGCCTAAATAAATGGAAGAGCAATCTGTGTTTATGAATTGGAAGAATAAATATCATTAAGATATCAGTTCTACCCAAATTTATTTACGAATTCAACGCAGTCCCTGTCAAAATTTCAACACTCTGCCTTGCAGAAATGGGCAAGCCAATTGAAATTTATTTGGAAGGGTGAGGGCCTCTGAATAGCCAAAAACATCTTGAAAAAGAACTAGGTTGGAGGACTCACGATTCCTGACTTTAAAGCCTATAACAAAGCTGCAGCGATCAAAACAGTGTGGTGCAGGCATAAGATAGATATATTGACCAGTGGAATCAAATTCAGAGTTCAGAAATAGACCCTTATGTCTATTACCAATTCATATTTGACAGGGTTGCAAAGTCACTACAACTGGGACAAATATCCACATGCAAAAAAATGACAGAGGACCCCTCTCTCATACCTTATACTAAAATGAACTCAAAATGGATTAAAGACTTAAATATAAAAAACGGTGCCATAAAACTCCTAAAAGAAACTGTAGGGGAGTATTTTCAGGATTTTATGGTGGGCAATGATTTCTTAGACTTTACAACCAAAGCATAAATAACGAAAGAAAAAAAAACAGATATATGGGACCTCCTCAAAATTAAAAACTTTTGTGCTTCAAAGGCTTTGTCAAGAAAGTGAAAAGACAACCTACTCAATGGGAGAAAATATTTGGAAACCAAATATCCATTAAGAGTTTAACCTGGTTTATATAAAAAAATTCTACAACTCAATAATAAAAAGACAAATAAACCAATTTAAAAGTGGGCAAAAGTCAAAGACCTGAATAAATGGAAAGACATCAGGTTCATGGATTGGAAGGCTAAATGTTGTTAAGATTCAGTTCTACTCAAATTTATCTACAGATTCACTGTCATACCAATCAAAATTCCAACAGACTATTTTGCCCAAATATAAAAGCTAATTACCAGTTTTATTTGGAAGGGTAGGGGGCCTCAAATAGCTAAAAACATCTTGAAATGGAAGAATAAAACAGGAAGTATCACACTTCCAGAGTTTAAAGCATATTATGAAGCCATAGCAGTCAAAACAGCATGGTACTTGCTATCTAAGGGTAGACATATTTATCAATGAAATTAAATTGTGAGTTCAGAAATAGATCTTCAAATCTGTGGTCAACTGATTTTTTTTTTCATGGTCAGGACCGGGAATTGAACCTGGGTCTCCAGCAAGACAGGCAAGAACTCTGCCACTGAGCCACCATTGCCTGCCCTCAATTGTTTTTTGATAAGACTCCCAAGCCTACTCAACTGTGCTAGAAAAGACTCTTAATGGTGTTGAGAGAACTAGATATCCATAACCAAAAGTATGAAAGAGGACCCCCATCTCATACCCTATAAAAAATTAACTCAAAAACCTAAATATAAGAGCCAATACCATAAAACTCCTAGAGGAAAATGTTGTGAAACATCTCCAAAATCTAGTGATAGGTGGTAATTTCTTAGTCTTTACATCCAAAGCACAAGCATTGAAAGAAAAAATAGATAAATGGGAGCTCCCCAAAATCTAAACTTCAGTGATTCAAAGGATTTTGTCAAAAGGGTGAAAAGGCAGTAGACTCAATTGGGGAAAATATTTGGAAACCACATACCTGATAGGGTTTGATATCCAAAAACTATAAAGAAATCCTACAACTCGACAATTAAAAGACAAACAGCACAATTTAAAAATGGGCAAAAAACATGAATAGAGATTTCTCTGAAGAGGAAATACAGATGGATAAAAAGCATGTGAAAAATTGCTCAGCTTCCCTAGCTACTGGAGTGCAAATAAGATATCATCTCACACCCACTAGAATGGCTGCTATTAAACAAACAGGAAACTTCAAGTGGAAAAATTAAAACACTTATTCACTGTTGGAGGGAATGTAAAATGTTAGAACTGCTGTGGAGGACAGTTTGGCAATTCCTCAGAAAGCTAAGTATGTAGTTCCCTTACAACTTGGCAGTCCTGCCACTCAGGATATATCCAGAAGATCAGAAAGCAGAGATGCGAATAAACATCTGCACACCATTTTTTATAATGGCATTATTCACAGTTACCAAAAAATGGAATCAACCCAAGTGTTACCAACAAATGAATGGATATACAAAATGTGGTATATACTTAAGATGGAATATTATTCAGCAGTAAGAAGGAATGAATCCTGAAGCACACGGCAACGTGATGAACTTTGGGGACATTATGTTAAATGAAGTAAGTCAGACACAAAAGGACAAATGTTGTATGACTTCACTGATATGAACTAATTATAATGTGTAAACTCATAGGCATAAAATATGGAATATGGGTTACCAGGTGTTCTAGTTTGCTAGCTGCCAGAATGCAATATACCAAAAACGGAATGGCTTTTTAAAAAGGGGAATTTAATAAGTTGCTAGTTTATAGTTCTAAGACCGAGAAAATGTCCCAATTAAAACAGGTCTATAGAAATGTCCAATCTAAGGCATCCAGGG